>PYAF01005195.1:1302319-1315256 GCA_007407185.1 Glycine tomentella
ATATATATATATGTATTAACGAAACAGCGTATATATTTCTGCCTTTTATTATTAAGCTAAATTTAATTTTGACATATAGATATATTGGTGTGTTAGATGTGAAGTTTATGTAACTCATAACTTTTTATTAATAGATAAAGTAATAAACTACTAACACATTTATTTTATTTATTTAAATGCATTAATGTGATTTTGTATGTATCATTAATCAAAAAGTTATTAAAAAATTTTAAATTATCAAAATTTATAAATTAAAAAATATTTAATATATTTTTAAATTTTTATTTTATATTATTTTATATATTTTATTTGAATAGTTTACATATTTTCATATATATATTATTCTTACTCTGATTATTTACATAAAATTAAAAAGATTTATATATTAAATCTTTTTTAATTTATAAATTTTGAAAATTTTGAAAAATTAATAACTCTTCCGTAAAAAAATAAGAATACAAATAAGGGTTTTAAAGGTTGTTAATTAAGGGAGTATAATGAAAAAATTTCTTAAAGAGATTTTAAAAAAACTAAAAATAATAGAAATCATGAATACCTTGAGGAATGACAGAGACAGTAAGAGGAAGTGTGATCAACGCTTTTCTGCCATATCGGTCCGACAAGTTTCCTATTAATGGTGTCATCACCACTGACCCCACTCCAGCCATCTGCAACATCAATGACCTACATTTAGTCAGTGCCCATTCCTACATGTTGATTCTTTTTTCTTTTTCTTAATTTCATGGGTCATATATAATTATCTTTTTGACCTGGGATTCCACCACCAAAGTGGAATAGTGCATGCACTGATGCACATGTATAATGTAACCAAAATTTGATCCAAACTGTAAACGTAAAGCAGAAATTATGCTTGGCTTGGCTTCAGTGAAGTTGAAGAGAAAGACAAAGGTAAAGAATGCTCATGGTCTATCTCCAAAAGGGGGCCACAATAAAAGTGTGGGCTATTGGTTTAATAAAAAATATTTGGCAATTTCAGTGGTTATTTCATAAATTAATAGAGTTCGTATTTGTGGTTGTGTGGGTGTATAATTGTGTAATATAATCATTTTTATTTTTTTTCACACTGATGTACTTTTTCTTACATTTTCTTCTTCTTTTAATTTATTATATTTGTCTTTTTTGTTTTCTCTTTTTACTCCTTTCAGTAACCCATTTCACACCTTACAGGCTCAACAAAATGTGAACTATATATAAACTGGGTAACAAGAAGAATTTAAAAGAAGTATGGATGTGATGCACACATACAGCGCAGCTAAAAAGTGAAAGTACAAAGTATGTTTATACATAAAAAGACGAATTTTGCTTGTATAACTTAATCTTGCTTTTATCGCATGAAGTGGATTTCAAGTTCAACCTAATTAATAGCTTGTAAGTTTCTGATTTATGGACAAAAGAAAATTGAATATAACGAGATATATCACGTTCACGTCAATTTGTTTTATACTAATGTTGGGTTTGACTTAATTCATAGGATTTGATAGATTACGTACCCAAACTTGAAGTACGCGTCATATAAAATGAAGTAACCTCCCTTCCTTCTCAAATTTTCACAACCCAAAAAGTTATGTCTAACAATCAAGTCTATCTAGAAGATGCTAAGAATAGGAAGTTACAGTTTAATTGAGTAGTCATTTTTTTAGTATAATATTTTTTTCACAACATTTTCTATTATATGTTTTTTTTTGTCTTTTTTATTGCATCAGCTATCTCATTATACACTTCTTAATTTCTCTCTTTCTTTGTCGTATATTTTATTCTAAAAAAATATTATATGAACACTTTTTCTCTATATGACTGAGAAAGTCTCCCCCAAATGAAAGCCTTGCCTATATGTGGATAAATACATATATTTTTGGAAGATGATAGTTTTCTTTTTTTGAGAAATTAATTACCTTTGTACAACAAAATTATAGAAAAACTAGTATTACAAAAATGTTATATTTTTTCTCTCTATCTTGACACTAATTTTTATTTTATAGAAACTCACATATTTTTGTAGTATTATGTATAGTTTTAAAATATTGTACAGGATTGTTTTAAAAATTGTGAAAAGTGTGAACATGAAAGAAGAAAGAAGAATATACTACCATATATACAACATTAATGGTTGTGATTCCGGAAAGTATCAAGATGGTTACGAAATCGTCCTGGCATCTCAGTTAATTAATTTCCCCCCATTGTTAATGCATGGAAGCATGTATGTTACCAAAGAGTACTGAAAGAAATTTAGAATGAAGAACATGAAAGTATCTTCGTGGCCTATGGTATATCATTATGTTTAAACATGGTACCCAGAAAAAGAAAATTGAATTAATGGAGGAAATAATTAATTAAAGAGAGAAAAAGATGATATATACTAACAGCTTGTTGGAAGCCAGAGAGGTAAATGGCGAGGGAACACTGATCTTGACCAGGGCAAAGTGCAGCCATGGTAACGTCGGTGATTGCCGGAAGAACTATGACAGCACCAAACCCCGTCACAAACATTGTCACAAAAAGGTGGCCCAGTCCTCCTAATCCTTCCATCCCTAAACGTATCAATTACTTTTTCTCACTTCACTTGCTCTAAATACTAAATAGTACACACCACACCACAACGCTAAGAGTTGAACGTTAGGTGTACTCAGGAAAATACGCTTGCTGAAATAAACGGAACAATTAAGTTTATATGCATATTATTGTTGCTACTATGGTTCGGTTGGTTGTGTGTACCCAAGTGAGTGTGGAGTGAGAGTGTGAGCAAGAGAGAGAAAATAAGATTCCAAATGTCCTTTTAAGATATTAACAACAATGCAACCAAGCAAAGCAAAAGGACAAAGAGACGTAGCTTCCAAGTTGCTGAAAGTATTTTGTGACGGCCTTAACGAAAGTTCATGGCTTATTGGATTTACCGTATTGTGTTGGCATTGCAATGTGGGGAGCATTCAGCAAACAGAAATCGCATGCACCTTTCACCTTCGTGTGAACGTCACGTTTGGCCTCCATTTTCAACATAGATGGCGTGACATCTCTTTCTATCTCATACTTTATTACAAACTACTCTATTTTCTTTTTTAGTTTAGATCTCCCGTTCATGGTTGAATCAGGAACAAGGGAAAGAAGATAAATAAATAAATTAATATACCCATTAAAAAATATATGTAAATTAAATTTCTCGACTTAATTTACACACCCAACACACACATATATACTTGCAAAAATATTTTAGCGGTCCTTAAATATTTGGCTATGAGAAATGTGACATATACACTTTCAGCCCGGCAATGAATTAAACATGTTAGATATGGAAAAGCTGTTGAGTGTTCAAGTTTAGTTTACACGAATCAAAAGCTGAAATACAGTAGAAATGAATTTAGCGGGGAGAAAAAAATAACATAGTGGAAAACAATTAGAGGAGAATCATCCTAAAAAGTAAAGACGCTCTAAATTTTAAATATTTTATTTCTCAACTTTTTACTTTCTTACCATTTTGTTTTCACTTGGATTTGAAGAGAATTTCAGGTCATCATAGTCAATGGATTGAGTGAACAGCTTAATTAGAAGCTAATGGACAATGATGGAGTGGGGCACTTGAGTAATCAATTGAGTAAACGATACTAACTTTATTATTGGATTAGCAGTTCACCAAGTTATCCAATATCCTGTATAAAATCATAAATAGAGACAGTTCGAATTATAATTTGAATTTCTTAATTAAATTAAAGAGAAGAGGAATATCATATATCTATAGTGCGTGAATAGCTTAACCTAATGATGACAAAAACGTGAAATGACCTTTGCAGTTTCCTACAAGAAATGGTTAAATACCTGCAAGGCACCCTGCCATCATTATTGAGATGGTTATGCATGGTATGTTAATTAGTTGAATATGAATATAGTTTTAACCAGCAAAAAAATGGGCAACGACTCAAAACTCATTTTAATTCTACCGGTAAATGATTTGCAATTAAACTTAAAATGTTCGCTAATTATATGTTGAAGAAAGCAAACGGGTATTTTCGGGTCGCTTTCTTTCTCAAAAAAAGAGAAAGCAAACTGTAGGAATTATTCAACAGGTAAACAAAAAGAGAAATATCACGCAAACTTTAGTTTGGTATTTTTTATTTTTTCATCTTTTTCTTTTTCAATTCTTTTAATTAACTCTCTTTATAGACAGTGTATATATTAAACTCCAATCAAGAATATACATTGGGAAAATAATATATAGAAAGAGATTGCATTTTGACTCGGTATCGTTCTACATTTATAGCATAAATTTGTGTTGGATAAATTAAGTTTTTAGTTACTAATTTTTCAGATTATTTTTAGTCTCTTAACATTTATTTGATAAAAATGAGGGATTAAAAATAGATAAAATAAGGACTAATCTTGAACAATAAAAAAATGAAAAACTAAAAATGAACAAAAAATTTTTAAAGAACTAAAACTGTGAATGAAAAATTAGCGAAGGAAGAATTTAAATTTGTTAAAAAAATTGATGAACTAAAAGTTAGGAATAAAAAAATTGAGGAAATAAAATTTTAACTAACCCTTTGTGTAATCCTTACATAGCATAAATGCTAGTACCAGGCACAACAAATTAAAAATAAAAATGTATTAAAATAATAATAAAAATGATTAAGTTCGTATTAAAAATCATAATATTATTTTAATTTTAATTAACTGTGCATATATAAGCCTCATGCAAGAATTAAAAGTAAAGAATTCTCTATCTAGTCTGAAAAGTAGTGACTATGAGTAAATAACAGAACAACTTACTAGGTTTTTGTCACTTTAACAAAGAAGCAAATGCTTTTGTTTTTCGGCTGAAAGGGGTGAATCGGGAATACTTGAGCAGCGGTTTAAGTATCTAGGTTCGGCTATTGATTTATGATCTTATTGTAATTTCTTTTTGTCTCCATAGTAACTTTTTTTCTCTTTTCTTTAAGGATTAAATATTTTTTTAGTTATTATAATATTTTGTTTATTTTAAATTAATCATTTGAAAAATATTTGATAGGAAATAAAAATAATTGATCTGACAAGAAGAAAATAACAAAGATTAAAACTAAAAAAGTACAAGAATTATTAAAAAGTTAATAGTAATTTTATAAGAACCAAAACCAAAAATAGGTATATTAAGAACATAAAACATATCTTTCCAAAAAAAAAAAAAAAATACAAAACATATATTTTTTTAAATAACAATAGTTACATTTTTCTTTGATGATTGGGATGTCTACATTCACCTTCTCTTATCTGTATTGGATGTCAGAATCGATAATACTTTTGTCACAAGTTAGATGCCAATTGTGGTGTGGTCACTCAGGAGATTGTGGGCCCGAGTAGAATATGGCCCAAACAACAGGACGAGCTCACCTGACCCAATCCAATTGCATACAACATTTACTTGGACAAAAAAATGGAAAAGATACTTATGGGATAAATATGGATACGAAACGGAAAAGATATTAGAGCAGGTAATGAGGAAAAAAAGAGGCCTAAATAGCGCTCATTGTTACTGTTTTGTAGGATTTGTGTTAAATTTTTGCTTTAAAATAGCAGAATGTGATCATATCTTTCGTTTTAGTTAATTGAATGAATATTTTAGTCAATAAAAGTTGTTACTACTATAATTTAAGAGCTGATTAGTTTGTTTGTGTTGGTAGATCAAGATTCCGGTTATCTTATCTAACTACTTGATTTTTCAAGTATTATAAATGTAAAGGTTACATCATTGAATAAATATTTACACGCAAAAAGTTCATAAATAAATATTGAATTCAATTGCTGCATTTTTTGCATCTTTCTTCTCTTTCATTAAAATAAGAAAATATTATTCTTTAATTCCTTTTTCTCCTCCTTTTGCCTCTGTTGTTCTCAATGAATTGTCTGATAAAAAAAGTCAATTGCCACAAGAGTTGTCTATTCTTACAGGATATATGACATGGAATCTAAAACAAATCTTTCACAAGTTTCTCCTGCTATCTTTCAAAGAGAAATTAAAACTATGACTTTTGAAAGGGAGAAGAAAATTACTTAGAGGCATTAGATATTTGATAACTGTGGAAGAAGATTATAAAGCTCCATTGCTATCACAATCATACCATAGTCTAAATAAAAAATCACAAGAAAAGAAAAGAAAAACAGGAAAGCTTAAGAAAAAACATGTCTATTTGTTGGTATTTCAATAGCCATTTTCATGGGATTCAAAGTATAACTCTTAGAATAACAAAAGCAATTTCAGATTATCTCATGAGTGAAGAATATGAAGAGATAAAAATAAACGGAAACGTACATGTGTTGAATCTTTAAAAGAATTTGAGTTGTAAAAAATAGTTTTGATAGATTATAGAATAGTTAGAGATTGCTTAATATTATTGGATAATTATTAACTAATTTTAGAATTGTAGGAAAAAAAATCTTAATAACAAGAAAAATATAAAACATATATATTTACCTTCGATCTGTGTAATTAAGATCGTTTTGGCAAAAGTATTGCCATCTAAAAAATAAACGTGATCATATATATAGTTGAAAGTACGTAACTATAGCAAAAGAAGTCACATATTGCAACTTGATGGGAATGGGACATGGATTTGTAATTTGTATAAACAAAATTCTAGCATGGTGAGAAACTTGGATTGTTGATGATTAGGAGGAGGGCTAATTATTTGTGGCTATTTGTTTCTGAAACAGTGATTATATGTTGTAAGTTGGATACTAGCTTGATGGTAATAAATTACCAATTACATGACTAACGAGGAGAGGATTTTTAGATATTTAAGGTCACTTAACATTACCAAATTCAGAAATAGGTAACAATGAATTTGTGAATGTAGGTCAGTTGATAGAAAAAGATTAAAATTTCTTTTAGAAACTGGCATAAGCTAGAAGGACCACTGAAACATGCTACAACAGACCTATTCAGATGTTAATATACCTACTTACAAAAATCAATAGAAATCTAGAAATGGGTTAATTCCAATGGATCATTATGTAAAAGACTAATTAAAAGTTTATCGTATAATCAATGGATATATTAAAATTCTAACATGTAAAATACTTTTTATTCAAACATATGTTCGTCAGTAAGTATAATTATTGACATTTATCATTTTCTTAAGAAAAATTACTTTTATGTTATCTCATACTAATTAAACACTTTTACAAGTTTTAAAAAAAATATTTTGTATCTAAACATAAAATAACATCTGTTTTAGTAAAAAAAAATAATATTAATATCACCTTAATTTTTGTCCAATTAATATATGTTTTTTTATAAATTTTTTTTAACAATACAAAATTTTGTACTGTTGCAGAGATATGTTTTCTTTTCGATCTCTCCCTCACTCTATCCTTTTTTTTCTTTCTAATTTTTTGGAAAAACAACTTATCAGTTATCTTTTTCCATTTCTTAATGATACCCTTACAATATTTATCCTTAAGGATATTCATGTTGTTGAGAATGAGATTGTGAGGCTGATTCTGAGTTAGTTTGTCTTCTTGTTCGAGTCACTTGTATCTGAAACCCACAACATGCAGTGACTCAGAAACCTCATTAAACGTGGGAAGTAGACTGCAAACTTGGGACGAAAATGTTGTTCTCATGCATGAAATATTCCAGAATTCATATTCACCCTTATCCTGAGACTAAGACACGTATGCATGATCTGCAAGCTTCACACTTAACTGGTAACCTTTCCGATGAAGAGATTTAAGTTCCTAGGAAAATTTACTGTATGATCAGATCACATATATCAATTGATCTCCATCAATATTCATCACGTACATGACATGTTGCTTAATATTTTAATTTACCCATTACCCAATTACATAAAACTTGATCAAAATCATAGACACAAACCATATAATAATTTATATACAGTAATCTCTCCGGCTCGATTATAAGAAATAAATATTTTTTTTATTTTTTTATCTCAAATATAAATAAATTTTATTTACTTATGTCTTATTCAACGTGACTCTTTCTAAAATATTTTTTATTTAATAAGGTTAATAAATTTTTTATGTTTGATATCAAATTTTAATGAAAATAATTTAAAAATATTATTATTTTTAATTAAAAATAATATAATTTAATAAAGTTAACTGAATTTTTAATAAGTATGAAATATGTATTTTTTTTCTACAATTGAGTGAACAAAGAAGAGAGTATATCTTTATTAAGTAATAAGTGGAGTTAGCAAAAAGAGATTTCACCGACCATGTCATTCACTAATTCACTTAAATATGATATCAAGTTCAATCAGAACTTTTGAAAAAGTAGCAAGTAGTGTAAGTCTGTTTGGATACATTGTTAGAAGTATTTTTGAAAGTTTCTCTATTGAAAAAAAATACTATATTTTCATTAGAGAAACTCTCAAAAGTACTTCTAATTCGTTGATTATTTTAATGTGATTTGGCTTATGTCAAGTTTGATTATGAGATAAACTTGAAATGTCATGGATATATAATGTTGCATTTATAAGTTTACCTACTAAACTACTCAGTCAAAAAAAAAAAATTTATTAAACTATATTTAGGGGAAAAGAAGGAAATAAAAAAATTTACTTGCAAGGAATAATTATAATTTGTTTTACGAAGAAGTTGATATTTATATTAATTATAATTTGTGTAAAGTAACGGAAAAAATGTTTAATTTGGGAAAAGAAGGAAACGATATAAAAATATGCAATCTTTATATGTTAGGCCTTGATAGGATCTGATGATAGATATTTTCAAAAGTTTCGTGTTAAGCTATTCTTATTAACTAGCTTGGTCCTTGGAGAACTAATGAAAATATGCTAAAAACATCTTATGGATCAGTCATAGGATATTTTATAAGTTCTCCCAAACACTATCACAAAGACATAGAGCATAAGTTCAAATAAGTTACTTAGAAGCTCTTCCAATGGAACATGTGTTGTTCAAGCGAGAGAAGACCTTTAGAGAACAATTTGAAAATCGTTTATACATGTCCACTCAAATTGTGTTATGTTAAATTTGTTTCTCTGGTGTGTACGTAAAAGATCAATACTCGCTCGCTGTAGGAGATGGTTTTCTCCATCATATGGATGACTCCATGAATGGTCATGCCTTTTTCCTTAAGCCATACTTTGAGCATGACATTAGAGTATTTAGGCTTTATTTGACAAAAAAACTAATCATTTTTATGACACGAAGTTGGTCATTAAATTGGTCTAAATTCAAGAGATCGACTATGCAGTCTTCGAACCTCAAATGAGATTAGAGCTCTCTTATGAACTGAAATTAGTTAATCTCTGAAAGGTTATAAGTGCCTTTTTGTAAAGAAATAATTAGATGATCCTAGACTACCATATATCTATGGTCATGGTCAATTCCTACATAATATGTAAGTTTTTCAATTTATTAGAAATAATTTCTGGTTTTTATAATCCTTTTTTCCTGGTCTTGGATAATGGTATATGTTTTGAAAATAATTTACATAATTAACTAAATATGAAGAGCAGTATAGTATATGGCTATGTGCTCTTTCTTTAGTGACATATTGACATATTTGCCAATTCCAGTTATAAAGAAAGCATTGCTTAACGATGTATATGGAGCTGGTCATTTCGTAATTTTGCCGCATGAAATGCCAGAAAGATATTCCAGCACGACCGAACGACCCTTGTTTTGATAAAATTTGTTAGCTAGCTAGGTTGGCGCTTGTCACCAAAACATGCAGTCCACGATCAAGCATATCCTCCTTTCCATGCATGCTGTAATGCTGTTGCACAGAAAAATATTTTTTCAATTCTTGAAGCTAAAATTCTATTAATGTTTTCATCCATTTTACTCTTGGATTCCTAAATATTTAACGTAATTATATATTATTATACTCGAGAACTCGATACACACATCAATTATGTTAATTGTTTCTCTTCTTATCCACGCTAGCCTTCGTCCTCATATATGGTCACCTTAGCAGCAGATGACGGTGACTTTCTTGTCACTCATGACACCAACTAACCGTGTGTTTTTATTTTTTACACTTTGCTTCACGTTTAGGAATTTTTCTCAATAAAAATTATATTTTTTTAATACAAAAAAGCCAATGTTATTCTACATTTATTTCAAAATTAAATGGAGAGAATGTGAAAGTTGCTATGAGATAATCTTACAAAGGCCATAAATGCAATTATATCTTTCAAAAATGGATAAAATAATATTTCACATATATATTAAAAAAGTAACATTATATCTTTTATTAACTCTTCTATTACTTTATAAATGAAGCAATAAATAAAAATAAATGATTTTAATATTTTAAAAATATTTAAAAAAATCTTATCTAATAAATAAGAAGACTAATTCTTAATAAGACATTATATAAGAATATTTAAAATTATTTTTTAAATATATTATTTATGTGAATGAATTGTGTAAAACTTATTAAACTAGACAAGTTTTATTTCTTATAAAAAGTTTACCAAATTAAATATTAATAACAAATATATTAAAAAGTGAAGCTTTATACAACCGTCACGCCCAGTTTATGTTTATGCATGATGAGGGTTCCGTTCTTAGAAAATATTGTTCTCTTCTCAGGCTTAAAAGTACATACACATCCACATGGCCTTAAGGCCCGTAACCAGTTGCGGACCCACGTTGGGACCAATGTCCACAAGTGTGGATGTAAAAATATTATATGTCGCATTTTTCCATGGACTCCGATGAAGCTTGGTGTTCGGAGATGATGGAGAATTTCAGGCGCAAAAATAAAGAAGAGACACAAAATGGAGAAGAAGAGGGCACGGTAATATTTAGGTTTATTTGGGCCAAGAGATACTAAGTTGCTTCCTGTACCCCTTTTTGCTTTTTGTACTCTTCTTGCTGTTTTTTATTAAAAATTGGGCCAAGTTGCAGATATCAATTTGCTTTCTGTACCCATTTTTTGCTTTTTGTACTCTTTTTTATCTTTTTTAATTAAAAATTGAAATTGTGTCAAACTATTATTTGTATCTTGTTACAAATATAACTACATTTTGAATGTGTTTATAAATTTGTACATAAAGTATTGATTTAAAATTTTTTTACAAAAAAGATTTCGGGAATGCTGCCCTCAAACCCTACCACTAAATGTGCAGACATAAATATTTTTTTCTGAGTCCGTCATTGCTTGTAACCATTAAAATAATAATATAATATCATCTGAGGTGCACTTGAGACGAATCATGCTAAAATAAAGCCTTAAGCCTTTTGGAATTATTCACAGCAAAATCTGATCTTGACATGAACCATAGTATAAAATATATGGAGGATCTAATTACTTTAAGATTAATTCTTATTGAGTTAATTATTATTTTTATCATTTATTTTCTTAAAATTCAATAGTTATAATAAATAATTAATCTTAATTATTAGATTTTAAGAAAATAAACAATAAAAATAAAAGAATTACTATTTAAGTAAGTCAATCTCTCCTCTCTCTCTATATAAAAGAAAGTGATTCTCTTACTTTAACAATAATTCTTTTAATTTAATAATTATAATAAGTAAATAATCATTAGATCTTAAGAAGATGAACAATGAAAATTAATAATTCTTGAAGTAAATGAATCTTTCTTCATATATATATATATATATATATATATATATCAATATATAAAAGAGATATAATTAAGTGTTCTTGTTTAGACATTTTTTAGACCATTCTATCCTTAATAACATTAAAGTAGTAAACAATAATTTATCTTTTTTAATCTCTATTCTTTTTAGAATCCTTTTGCAGTTTTGTTTTGTCCTCACTTCTATCCTAATAAGTTTGTTTATAACCACAATAACACAATATTATGCATATTAAAACAAACCTACTAACCAAAATTAGGTAACCACCTATTAACTACTCTCCACTATTTCATTTATATGCCATCTTTCATTTTGATTTATCCAACCATTTGTATGGTACAATTATTTATATTGAGAAGAGAAAGAAATTGAAAATGAGAATTAAGGAAGGACTGTCGCATGAGGCACTACTACATTAGTCGCTTTTAACGTCGTGTCATCTAAGTCGGTTGTAAGATAACCGACTTAAAATGTGGGTCAGTGACAATTTTGTAAATAATTGAATTGATTTGGCATTTCGACGTCGGTTTTTTGTTGACCGTCGTTGTATAAGCCTCTACAAAGTCGGTTTCTATAATAACCGACTTTGTATCTTTTTCATATTTTTTTTAAAAAAAATCAAATTGTTTAGCCATACAACGTCGGTATTTACATATGGCCGTCGTTGCTGTCAGCCTTTTCAAAGTCGGTTTTGTTAACAACCGACTTTGATTCTTTTTCAAAATTTTTAAAAACAATTTAATGAAGTGATCGTGTATTCGTGTACTAGGTCTCAGTCCATTCCCATTCCATGTCCTCTCTGAATCCCCCATTTTCTTCCTCTCCACCATGCCAGTGCTTCCCAAACCCATAAACACCTTCTCCATGACAATCATGCTCACCTTCACCTTCTTCCTCCTTTTATTCTCCAGCTTCCCCCACTTCCCCTCCTCCTCTTTCCCTCCCATCACGCGCCCCATCACAACCACGCCGCCCACGCTGGAACCCTTCTCTGATCTGGTCGCGGCCTTCAGAAAATGGGACTCTCAAGTGGGGTGCGCTCGCTTCAAAGACAAACCCAATGGGGTGCCCCTTAACCAGTCAAAGGTCGCGTCTTTGCAGGAAGTTGGCGATTGTGGGGGCTTGAAACTCCACCATGTTAGTGTTTTGGTCAAAGGGTGGACTTGGATTCCCGATAACTTGGATAACTTGTACTCCTGCTCTTGTGGCTTGAGCTGTTTGTGGACCAAATCGCCCGTTCTCGCTGACAAGCCTGATGCTTTGTTGTTTGAATCTTCCATGCCTGCTCTTCATGTATGTTTTTGCTTCTAATGTAAATGGGTTTGCTAGTTTTGTTTGCGAA
>PYAF01005195.1:1325073-1357900 GCA_007407185.1 Glycine tomentella
GTTTTAATTTTTCTTGTTGAAATATTTTTTACGCTTTAATTCTAAATATATATTTTAAAAATATAATTGGACAAGAATATATATAGATTTTTAAAGTAATTATTATAAAAATAATATATTTTATTTATATGACCATTTATATTTTTAAAATATAATTGTATAAAAAAAATGAAATATAATAAATTTAAATTATTTAATTTAAACAAAGAATTCAAAATATAAGAAATTTAAATTGTTTTATCCAAACAAGAAATTTCAAATTAAAGGAATTTAAATTGGTTTACCCAAACAAGGAATTTTAAAAATCCAAGAATTTTAATTGATGCATTTCAATTTCCTTGAATTTCAAATTCTCTAAAATTTTAAAATGCTCCATCCAAACACACTCTTAAAGTCTTGTCTATGACTTATAACTCATTTTATGGTAAATAGAAAAAGGCTAATTAGTAATTAGTGTTTTAATTTTTTTTGCTAGAAGATAATTTGTTAAATTATTAATTAGGAAAATAGTATTTTAGCAGGTACAATGCATATAACATTTGTTTATTTTTTTTTATAAAAAACTAATATATAAATTATATCACCATTAAAAATATTAATCAATAAGTAGTTTTAACGTATAAATCATATTTTCCATTTAGGATAAATAATTTATATTATGATGCAACATTATTTTGTGTTATTGATAATTTCTTGCAAAACATAAAAATGAAAGAATCTGTACACATCACTTATGTTTACTCTTCTCAATATAAACATCTCTACGGTTTGGATGTTTTTAATAGGTTACACCAAAAAGTTTACAACATCAACATCATTTTTAACCTAAATTAATTAGTAAAGGGGTAGATGAACTCAATTATAGTTACTAGGAAAAGAAAAAGGGAAAATAAGATTAAAAAAAAAAGAGTGAAAGAAAAAGGGGAAAATAAACAAAAAAATAACTAAAAAATAACCAATTGAAACATAATAATTTTAAAGGAAAAAATAAAGTAAAAATGAAGAGATATGTTTTATTGTTTGATTAGGAGAAATAGATAAAAAAAAATAGAATAGAAATAATATGATAAAATTGTTTAATACAGATAAGATAAGAAGAATTACATAAAGAAACAGAATATCGATTATATCTCCCCTAAAAATCGATTTTTTAGCCTCTCAACCAGACTTTCCATCTTGGGTAGATATTTAGTAGTTAGAACCAAAGTCTTGACACTTAAGAACTAATTGAATAACATTGATGAGTAAGATTGTTTAGAAATTAAGTTTATGCAAAAATTATGAGTCTGACAGTCTCAATATAGTTATGTTTGAACACTCATTTCCCATATTTTTTAAAATATCTTCAATCTAAAAGTTACAAAAGAGTTGCTTCCATAAATATTGGTTGAACGTCTCATTGATGGAGACTCGAACATATGCATAAATGTCATTGAACATTTAACGTCTCGTGATAGTCTTTTATAAACAAAAAAGGAATCTAATTAAATTTTAATTTAAAAAATATGGCCATGTTTTTTTTCTTTATCAAATTAATCGTTGTTGAAGAAAAATTATATAATAGCTCACTCCCAGATTACTTAATCCACTGATCAGTAGAAGCATATGGAATATGGAATTGATATTGAAAAGAAAGGAAAAACCCTTAAAGTCTTTGGATACTATTTATCTTCTAAATAAATTAATCTTCATGTTATGAGTACTAATTTCATTAAACTTAATCAGAAAGTAAAAAATGATGACAAATTCAAAGATAGATATGAGCTTATTTAAAAAAAAAAGTATTTACAATTTACCACATAGACTGAATTAAGTAAAAACTAAAGAGATTATCTGGGGTATGTACTGGTAAAATTAAGCAAAAGTGAGAAGTGAAACTAATCTTCTTCTTCTTTTTCTTCTTCTTCTTCTTCTTTGGATTTTGTCTGAGAAAAGAAGGCAAGAAAAGCGTAGAAAAGGGTGTCAGCGTTGAGGCAGAAGCACTTATGTTGATGATGGGAAGGGGTGGTGGACATTGGCTTAAGATAAGCGAGAGCAGCATGTTTGAGAAGGGGATTCTTGAAGTTCCAGTTCCATATCTCTCTTTCACTGTTATTCTTCTGTTCCAATCCCATGATGTCCCTCAGACTCGTGTACGACAACCTCCCCCTTCCCATCTCCATTTTTTTTTTCTTCCTTTCTTTTCGATTTTTTCTATTTCACACCCTCTCTGATTAAATAACCACCAAATCTCCAATATTTTCTCAACATTCAGTTCATGTGGATATCTATGTTTTTTTCTTTTTTGCCTTTACCTCACTCTCTAATCTTAACTACCTAATAAGATTCTGTTGGCTAACGCTGTTTTGAAGTAACCATATTTTTATTGTTATTTCTACGGAACTTTTCAATAGCAGAAGAATCACTATCCAGTCCTAGTATATAGATGTAGATGCGGTATCAAATACTGTTTTTTCTCTTGTGGATCATTATAATCTCATCATAACTCGTAATAAATAAAGATGAAAATAACTTTAGTTAATTATCCAGATTAATGGGTTAACTTATGTCAAGTTTAACTCAAGTTAATTTTATTAATTAAAACTAAGTTAAGCTCTTTACCCCTTAAAGTATAACATTCTACATAAAGTTACCTATGACTAATAGTTATAAGTCATTTTATTGTAAATAGAAAAAAGGCTAATTAGTAATTAGTCTTTTAATTTTTTTTACTAGAAGATAATTTGTTAAATTATTAATTAGGAAAATAGTATTTTAGTATGTACAATGCATATGACATTTGTTTATTTTTATTAATCTAATTTTTTTAATAAAAAAACTAATATATAAATTATATCACCATTAAAAATATTAATAAATAAATAGTTTTAACATATAAATCATATTTTCTATTTAGGATAAATAATTTATATTATGATGAAACATTATTTTGTGTTATTGATAATTTCTTGCAAAATATAGATTATATCATAGTTAAAATTTATAAAGAATCAATATTTTTTTAAAATAATAATAATTAAAGTGCTGTTACTTTCCTTTTTTAAAATTTTTTAAATTCAAATGGTTGAAGTATGGGCATTCCACGTAATGAGAAAATGAACAAAATTGCAGCCATAGACGGCGAGAAGAGCGTGTACAACCTCCACGTTAGCCGCTGCCGCCGTGCTCCTCCGTTCCCCATCGCCCTTCACCTTCCCCCTCATCCTCAAAGCCTTATTATGTTATATTTCCTCTGCTCAATTAAAACTCTCATGCATTAATTATGTTGTGCACTCTCTTACTATAACATCAAGATATTTTGCTAGTCACCATATTTTTCATTTGATTCTATATTATTGTACGGAGACACTTCTTAATAATGAAATGGTATAAGTAAAATATTAGTATAAAAAATTTAATACTCTCAATTACATTAATCAATTATCTTAATGTTAATGTTAATGAATGAATGAATTAGAACTAATAAGAAAAGGGGGAAATAATATAATATAAAGTTGTCTTTACAAACTTTAATCGAAGCATCGGGATTCTCAATCCGTATGGTATTATCTTACCATTGGTCCATATTAACGGAACATGGAACAAAAGTTGAATCCAAGCATTATAATTAAGCTAGAAGTCACTTTGGTGCATTGAGGAAAAAGACAGAAAAGTTGTTCTGATCTTCAAAACAAAGCACAAACGTGTTTGGCTTACTTAGACACACTCTACTTCTCATTTTGACACGTAATTAGTTAGTGTAGTAGTCATTAGTCAGTACTTCTTATTCTCCCTTTCTTCTTTCACTCTTTCTGTAATGACGCATAAATTCTCTTTCTGATACACTCTGCTGTTATTAATTCCCCAGACAGGTCAAATCTATTCACTCTTAGTATTTTCCTTTTTATTTCATACAATGTTCTTCGTTACACGCTTTTCAAATTTCAACATTTTATGTTCTGGCTTTGGCTCTCCTGAGATGCTTATATTGTTCTCTGTTTCATTCAATTCTTCTAACAAGCATGCAAAATAACCATCATATTGGTCCTTTAAATAAATTTTAATTCTCCCCAGTGCAAACGTTGTGAGGGGGGAAGAGCACATGTGTTGATTTCTGTGAAGTTGTAAGCTGACAAATCTCCATACTTGATGAAGTTGAACTGCAGAGTTACTGAGGATTAATTATATAGCAAATGCCAAGTGAAATGGAGTCCAATATGCTGAATATGTGGCACTGGGAGCAGAAGGTTCTGCTCCAAAGTTAGAGAAGATGGACAAGGTTTCACTTATACCTCTGATCTTTTATGAGGTCTCAGGAGGACCTTTTGGTGTAGAAGACACTGAGAGCAGCTGGTCCATTGTTGGCACTCCTTGGCTTCTCGGTTTTCCCATTCATTTGGAGTGTTCCAGAAGCACTAATAACTGCAGAAATGGGTACTATGTTCCCAGAGAATGGTGGCTATGGCCTATGTGGTTTGGGTTTCATCTAACTGGGGTTTCCAACTAGGTTGAATGAAATGGCTCAGTGGAGTCATTGACAATGCTTTATTTCCAGTTCTATTTTTGGATTACCTTAAGTCAGCTATCCCAGCTTTAGGAGGTGGTTTTCCAAGGATCATAGCAGTGGTTGTTTTAGTTTTAGCTCTCACTTACATGAACTATAGGGGCTTAACCATAGTGGGTTGGGCGGCAATATTGTTGGGAATCTTTTCATTACTTCCTTTCATGGTTATGGGAATTATAGCAATTCCTAGAATAAAACCAACTAGGTGGATCATGGTGGATTTGAACAAAGTGAACTGGGGTTTGTACTTGAGCACTCTCTTCTGGAATTTGAACTATTGGGACTCAATTAGTACCCTTTCAGGAGAGGTGGATAATCCTGGTAAAACCCTCCCAAGATCTCTTTTCTATGCTGTTATGTTGGTTGTTTTGGGGTACTTTTTACCTCTTCTGGTGGGAACTGGAGCTATGCCAGTTAACCGTGAGATATGGTATGATGGTTACTTCTCAGAAGTTGCTAGAGTGATTGGAGGGGTTTGGTTAAGGAGGTGGGTTCAAGCAGCATCTGCTTTGTCAAATATGGGGATGTTTGTGGCTGAGATGAGCAGTGACTCCTTCCAACTTTTGGGAATGGCAGAAAGTGGCATGGTTCCTGAGTTCTTTGCTAAAAGGTCACGTTTTGGGACCCCTCTTGTTGGCATTTTGTTCTCTGCATCTTGTGTGGTTTTGCTCTCATGGTTGAGCTTTCAAGACATAGTTGCTGCCGAGAACTTTTTGTACTGTTTTGGGATGCTTATGGAGTATGTGGCATTTGTTAAGGAGGAAATTTCCATATGCTGAGAGGCTTTATAAAGTGCCTGTTGGGAAAACGGGAGCAATATTGATGTGTGTGCTTCCATCGCTACTGATATTTGTGGTTTTAACTCTTGCTTAATTCGAGGTATCTATCATAACCTTTTCAGTTGGAGGGTCGTTCTTGAAAATTCTTTGGTCTAAAATGAATGAAGTAAAAATAATAGATCCTTGACACACAAATTTTTTGAAACACAAATAATATTAAAATTAAGATATGGAAAAAATGGATTCTTAACACACAAATTTTTTGAAATACAAATATTATTAAAATTAAAGGATAAAAAAAATGAGCCTCTAACATACAAAAAATGGAACCTTAATACATAAATTTTTTGAAATACAAATAATATTAAAATTAAGGGATGGAAAAAATGGACCCTTGACACATAAATTTTTGAAATACAAATAATATTAAAACTAAAAGATGAAAAAATGGGTCTCTAATACACAAATTTTTGAAATACAAATAATATTAAAATTAAGAGATGAAAAAAATAGACCCCTAACATATAAGATGGACCCTTAACACAGATTTTATTTTTATTTTATTTTTCTAAAAAAATAAATTTTATTTAAACTATCCGTACAAAAAATTTTAGTTGCTGGATGGGTGTCCTGTTCACCCTGTCCTGGGGCTGCCCTGCTCAGCTGTGATCATAGGGCTTGTTTTGAGGCCTTGTTTAAAATATTTGGAGCAGAAAAGATGGCTTAGATTCTCTGTTAATCCTGATCTTCCAGATATTTATGCTACCTAGAACTTGTTGTATTTATCATAAAGCTTTTGTGAGGATTGAATGCTCTAGCCTTTCTCTTTTCCTGCTCCTATGTCTATGCCATTAAGATGAGTAGTTTATATATTTTATGCACTGGAAGTTTTATATTGTTAAGTAATAAAAGAAAACTCATTGATTTGATTTTTAAATAGTTGTTGTAAAAGTAAACAAAAATAAAAATAAAATACCATAGATAACAGTTTGTAATTAAGTAACCATGTAAAGTACATACATCATTTACAACATAAGATGAGCTTCAATTTTTTCTTACTGCGAATGTCATTGTCAGTTTCTCACTATGTCAAATATACAATTTGTGACAACAGTTCCAAAGGTAATTAATTTTCTGTCTGTCTTGTGTGCTTCCTCTGTTTTATTTTTCATTTGTGTTTTTCTTTTTCCTGCTGAAGGCCTGCTTGTTTTGTTAGAACTAGGCCCTGAATCAATTTTTATTTATTTATTATTATTATTATTATTATTATTTCTTTATCAATTTAGCAAGAAAGACACAGATTTGTTTTGTCTTTTTCAATCCAAACACAACATTGTCATGTGCTCAAGAAAAAGAAAATGACTAAAATCAAATCTTTCTATTCCCAAACATAATCCATTCTGGTGGCCGGTGAAGCACATGCAAGACACATAATAGAACTCAAAAAGTGTTCCCAACTACAAATGAATATATTAAGAAGCATTTAGTTTAAGCCCTTCAGAAAAATGCGACAACCTATTGATGAGGACTAAGCCAATGAATATGCCGAACATTCCACGTGGCAAAATCCAAATGGAAGGATCAGAATTCAGAAACAATGAGTTATTACGAGGATACCTTCATAACACAAGAATGTGGCAGTTCTAATGATTTTGACAACAGATCGGGCATTCCAACGCTTCTTGTGCAAAGGCATCGCCGCTTTTGGCTTTTGTGTGAACCAAAACAAACGTGTTACTTACTATAGAACAACATTTTCATATTTTTTCTCCATCACTTTAGCTCTATGATGGAAAAAATATAGCCATAACAACGTTGTGAAACGACATTACGGGAGAAAAAAGCAGGTTTGGTTCGTCGATAACAGCGAAATTTCTTGTGGTGAAAGAAGAAACAAAGGGAAAAAGAAAAACATGGTGAGCCAGAAAGTGTCACCAACACCACCATCAACAAGCAGCCCAAAGAAAAACCAAAAAACACTGCATGAAATGTTTCTGCATGAGAGTCCTCATTTCATCATCCCTTCTTCTCCTTCAGGAAATGAAGAACTTCTCTCCACCATTTCTTACTGCACCTTTGTTTTCACCTTCTCTGACCCTTCAGAATCTCCTGCACAAAGAGACTCAAAGCGGCTTCAACTCACAAGACTAGTCTCCATATTGAAGTCCTCCAAGAAGCCAGTGCATGAAAAAGTTTTGGGGCCTCTAGTGGCCATGATCTCAGCAAACCTCTTCAGGCCACTCCCTCCACCTTCCAACCCTGCTTGTATTTCCATCACAGAATTGCCAGAAGAAGAAGACCCCATCTCTATATTTTCACCCCTTTGGTCACATCTCCAAATAGTTTATGAGATACTTCTAAAGCTTCTTAACAGCACAGACCAAAAAGTACTGAGAGAACATATGAATCATTCTTTCCTCCGCAATCTCCAAGCACTTTTTCAGTCTGAGGATCCAAGGGAGCGTGAGAGTTTGAAAAACGTTTATCACAAGATATACTCCAAGTTCATCTCTGATCGTTCCTTGATGAGGAAATTGATGACCGAGGTGCTCTTGAACTATGTGTTTGAGACAGAGAAGCATCCGGGGATTGCGGAATTGCTTGAGATATGGGGAACCATAATCAATGGCTTTACCGTGCCACTCAAGGAAGAGCACAAGCTATTCCTCATGAGAGTACTCATTCCTCTACACAAGACAAAGGGGATGCAAGTGTACCATAGGCAATTGGCTTATTGCGTGTCACAATTTGTGCAGAAGGAGCCTATGCTTGGAGGGGTTATTGTTAGAGGAATTTTGAAGTACTGGCCTGTCACAAACTGTCAAAAAGAAATCTTGCTAATTGGGGAATTGGAAGATCTGGTCGAGAATTTAGACCCTGACCAGTATCGTAAATTGGCCTGGCCCTTATGTACCCAGATCACAAAATGCATAAACAGTTGGAATTCCCTGGTATAATAACTCTTATTAATCTCCATAATTTTACTCTACTCTTACTATATGTTCATCATGCTTTGTGCTCTTTGTTCAACTGCTAGCTATTTCTATTTTACTCCCTCTGTCCCGAGATGACACTCTGGTTTGGGAAATAAAATTATTCCAAATAAGTGTCGCATTTGGTTTTTTAAGGTAATTAGTTGTTCTTTAACACCAATACTTCTAATAAATGTCATTTTATTTTTTGAATCTAATATTAATACTATTCTCTTTCATCCATTTAATAAGGTTAATTTTATAAAAATTACTATTATCTTTCATCTTTTTTTTTTTTGTCTGTGTAAAACAACATGGACAACACTTATTTTGGGATGAAGGGAGTACTAGTTAAGCTCACAATTTATTTGACTGTATACACCCTCATGTCTTTATTATTCCATTGTCAGTTTTCTAAATTTTGAATTTGCTAACAGAGATTTCATTTTATGATACATATGTAATTGGTTTAGGTAGCCGAGCGTGCACTCTATGTGTGGAACAATGAGCAGTTTGTGAAAATGGCATTAATAGGAACGGTAGAAGTATTTACTGTGATTGTAGAAGGCATAGAAAAGAACCTGAAGTGGCATTGGAGCAAGAGCGTGAGGCAACTAACTGAGAGTGTGAAGGTGATGCTGGAAGAAATGGAACCAGATCTGTATTCAAGGGGTCTCATGGACATGGAAGCTAAAGAATCAGTGGCACATCAAGAGGATATCAAGAGAAAAAAGCAATGGGATAGAATAGAATTGGAAGCTGCCAAGAATCAGTTTCTCAATCCACGCTATATACGTGTCTCTTACTAAACATTAATGTATGTAAATTTGTGCTGGCAATACCAACTTTCCCCCACCTACGAAGAATAATAATTGCAAGTCAATTGTTTAAAGGTTGCTTAGTTGTTAACAATGACAAACATCAACATATCAGACCAGAAAATGGCAGCTGGTGTTCGTGATATTCAATAGAAGACCAAAATATACAGAAACATAGAATGGTAACACGCCTATGTGATCAACTGCTATGTATTAGCCTCTATAATATGAATAGATTATATTTATATAAAAATATTATCATGTTATACTAAATTATATTATTGGGTCTAGAAGTCAAAAGTGTATGTCGAATAATTTTAAATGAGTAAATTTGTAAAATCATTGGAGGATAAAAAGACTTGCTGTTCAACAGAAGCAAGGATTTAAATACCCTTTTAAACTTTAACTTGTCCAATTGGTTCTAACTGAACATTAGACGTGTTAGGATTTATATATGGTGAATTGTATAATTTAAATTTTAAATTATTATTAGGATTTGTTAGGTTATTATAGTTTGTTTAATTTTTTATTATCCCGTATTATTAGTATTTTGTTAAATTTCTCTCTCTTATATAATAACCTCACGTTGAAGGAGAATATAGAAGAAAATGGAATGAATGAATGGAAGAGAAATTATTATTCCAATTTATCAGTATCTCATTTTTAACAATATATGCTATCAAAACATTAAATTAACATTATCACAAATAGATAACTAATCAAGCCTTACCAAGCCAATTTTAGGTCTTAAAATTGACTCGCTCCAAATCACAAACATCAAATTCTGCTTTCACTATTAATCCAATAAGTTTTAGGTCCAAAGTTCACTGTCAATTTTACCGTGCCTTAAATACATTTTTGTCTCTACAATTTAACATTTTTTCATTTTTGTCCCTATAATTTATTTTATTTTAATTCTTACAAAATATATTTATTTTATTTTACATCATTAAAATGCTTTAGATAACATTTTTTTACTGTTCAAAATACTTTCTTTTCCTATTCAAAATATTATCTAAAGCAATTTAAATTTACAAGAATTAAAACAAAATTACAATAACAAATATAAAAAAATGCAAAACTAAAAGAACCAAAATTATATTTAAACCTTTTATTATTCACGATACAATCATGTATTATCGCATTGTTAAAATTTCAGACCTACAGTAAATCAAAATTACACTAAACTACAATCGTAGCCATTGTAGATATTTATTTACTTTTCTGATGAAAGCCACTGTAGTTAAGGGGCACCGACATCATAAGAAAATAATGTCAACAATTTTTCCTTTGGGCTGAGTTTAAAAAAATAGTCAATAAAAATACACAAGTCCAATTATTGTCTCAATCAAAATTTAACTGATTTTCATGTTACAGCTTACAAATAATTTAACAACTGAATATGCTGAAAACTACAAGTCAGCATATCCCCCCCGCCCCCCTCCCTCCCTCCCTCCCTCTCTGGTGGAACAAAACTGTGTAACCAAGCCACAATCTATCAACTTAAAAAACTAAAAATATTGGAAAAATGTGATGCCGAACACAAGGGTCGAATAAAACTCCTAGCCTTTAATTAAGGCTTTAACTATTAAGACAACAAAGAATCAAGCATTTCTAAAGGTTGAAAGTCATTCCCCTGTACATTTCTCATGGGAAACTGCCATCAAATGAGATCCTGAAGGCTTGTGGAACTGCCTGTAATCATCAAGCTCAAACGAATTGTATTAAGTACTGGTACCCTGCTGAAAACTTGGACCGAGACTCAGCTCCTGCTTAATATGAATCGTGACTCCAAAATATTGCTTGACAACACACAAAATGACCAACAAGGTCAATGCAGATACAATGCTCACACAATTGAATTATACTTGATATTTTGAAAGCTTTTCTTTTACTGGAGGCTCCAAAGCAGACATACACTGGTCCCACGCTCCATTGCGCAGCATCTAAAGCATAAACATGGGATTATAGTTTCATTTCCATGAGGAAAGTATTACAGCTATAACATAAACATATAATTCCCAAGGCAGATGCACGTCCGATAGTGAAGCAACACTAACCTGCTTATACCCATGCAAGACCTGGCAGACTTCATTGTGTAAATCTTCACTCCTTATTTCCTATAGACCTTAATAAAATTAGTTATATTACAGAAACCTTAAAGCACTTTCTAACTTTTTAAGATGGACAATGATGATGGCAAAACATACATGCCAACTTGCAATGGCTTTGCACATGCAAACTAACGAACTTAGAGCTCCAGAAGGATTAGCTTTAACCTGAAAACAAATGTAAAATACCCAATTACTTTACAAGTCTACATGTAAAAAATTTACCAGTGAATAGGAGCATACCATAGCACATAGACCTCTAAAAGCATCCTCTTTCTCAACATCATCTCGTATCCTGCAAAAACCATCAAAGAGAGATCAATATACAAGATAACCAGCAATGAAACAGTGGACATCTAATATTATGGTCAATTTGTAAAGTGGTGTTGGGATATTGGTTTACTCTCCTTTATGTGTTACGATGCATGAATTCCAAATATTTAAATAAATACAGGATTACAGGCGCAACTATTGACTGACTATTCTAAGTTCTCAGAAGGCATTATCTAAGATTTTCTTATAAGGCAGAGGACTTTCAGCTCTTAATTAAGAGAGTAAATGCCTTGAACACAATCTGATGTTTTTTGTGTGATCAATACCATTTAGACTCCCAAGGAGATCTCAACTGCTAGTAAAAATGTTAATAATAAGATATTAAATGGGGATCCTCAATGTATGAATTTGACAGTAAAAAATTACCAAAAGTCATATCTATAATGGATGTGGGATTTCAACGGTGATTAATGATTTCAACAGCGATTAATGGTTGCAGTATATTGAAACTGAACTGATCACACATCCTCAAGGGAACAACACTATAACCAATTTCTCATCTTATGTTGAAGACACTGTTATGAATTCCCAAAGCCCCTCCAGGCCCTCCTAAACATATGGTGTATATAAAACATGAACTAAATCCATCTATAAGATGAAAGGAGAAAACAAGAAATGAGCCACAAACTAATGATGAGTAATTTATTCACAAAATTTATCATGCACCAAAAATTGCAAAAGCATATATGAATTTCAAAACATTTTCTTATAGCAGCAAACTGAAGAGAACCAAAGACATTCGTTATGTGCTCATTGTGGAAGTCATTACTATATAAAACACACAAGTGGTACGACTAACATTGACAAAGCAGTGCACCAAGATTGCATGAAATGCTCCATATGTGGTGATACAAGCTCCGGACAGACCCATGCAAGCCTCCCCAGTGTTATTGCACTATTTTCTATAAGTGACTTGTTGAGTCCCTAAAAACAGCAAGACAATCAGCAACTGAGCATGAACAAAATTATAATTGAAGAATTGATGTGATAATGACCTCCGCATGCTGAAGAATTGGGACCAGGCATGAAATTACAGTTAAAACAACAGGAGAAATTTCTTGACGAACCTGAAATTCAAAATTTATAATTCACAATGACTGATTTTATATAAAAATAAATAAAATGTGACGTGGAATAGTTAATGTCAGAAGATATTCACACTAATAACAGAATATCAGCAACAAGAAAAGCAAATTGTTACTTGTCAGAAAATATGCCTTCTGATTCATCACAATTCAAATATGGATTTGATAACCAAGGTTGTTACTTGTTAGTTATAGCCTGATTTCATTTCTGTCTAAGCTAGGCATAGTTAGTTGCAGTTAGTTTCCGTTACTAATAACAGAATCAATTCAGCCTAAATCTGTAACGAGGTTCAATTGGGACAGTTGTCTCAGCTTGAGTCTGTAAATAGTAAAAGCTATTAACAGAGTTCATTCAGTAATGAAAATATATAGATTAACAGATCCAGTCTGATATCATCCTACTCTCATTTTCTCTTCCAATCAAAGATTATAATATGGTATCTAGAGCTTGAATTTGACCTGAACTATTGCCTCACCATTCAGTCCTTTCCAAATTCCAGGTGATCCTCACCTTCCAACTTCATCTGTTCAAACATCATTCCCAGTTTCCAGAATGGCACTCAGTTTCCGTTTGGATGAGAAAAGTCTCATCTGAAACAGCAAGTTGAAGCTGATATCAAGGGATGTTATCTTCATCACTTTGTGATCAGTCCAGAGATTCAAAACCAGTTTCTCACTAAAGATGACCGAGACAATGGCAAAATCAGCGATGACTACCTTCATGGCGAGCAGCAAGACTAGCTGAATTTTACATGGCTTCTCTACCACATATACATCATTTTTAGCATATGGATGGCTATCGTTTAACAATCACAGAATTCATTACTGTCTAACACAGCTTTTGAAACTGAAGTTATCCTAATTCTTAACTATGACAATATCCATCAATGTCAATTAATTTCTAGTTTCCATACATTTCTATCATTTTATCAGAAAGCAGCGTTAAAAATTGCATACCTTAACTGCTAATTCTCCAATTGCCCAGCATGCATTATTTGCTACCGAAATAGCCTCCTTTACCTTAGAAATCTCCTATACACCAGACACAATATAAGAATAAAATGACCAAATAAATGCAACCCTAATGGATAAGTTTATATTACGCACACACATACCAGTTGTTTGGCTACAGCCTCAAGAAACTCAGACAAACGAGGGTGCAAATGAACCGGGCACACCTAGCCAAATTACAATCGTTAGAATTCCATCAACTAAAAGATACAGTCCACAGAACAATCCCTGCTCCCCTACAAAAGATGTAAAAATAACATGTTTGGGTAGACCCAAACTTATTTCCACCCAGTCCCCACCCTCACCAACCCCAAATAAATAAATTTTTGCTTTCAAAAAGTGGATTTACTTTCAAAAGACACCAGGGGCAAGGAACAAATTATGGCTATGTGGGCTTGGGTATAATGTATGCAGGTATACATGCAACTTACTCGCGCAAGGTCTCCAAGTAAGGCAAAGGCACTTTGTCTTACATCAGAAGCATCATCCACACAACAATGCAGAAGTAGGTCCCTCAAAGAACATTGTGCAACCTGCCGAATAGTGTATATCAAGATAATCTCAAGAAATCATACAATTTCTGGTTTAATTAATCTCAATCAGATAACAATATGTCAAATAACAAAGGAACGTTCAAAAGATGCAGAATTGCTGTCCATTTCAAGTTTTATGTATACAAAAAAGAATTGAAGATTTGGAGACAAGGGAAATATGCCTTTTAGGGATATGGATATCATTAGCTGCATTTATTTTTGAAAACTAAAGAAACTAAAATAAAAGCCAAATTAAGGACTTCTCTGACATTAAAAAATGTTAGAACAGCTTTAGTCATGATTGATTCTAAAAAGAATTCACTGACCTCTCTTACAAGGTTTGAAAGTTTAGTTTATCAATGATTTCCATTAAAGAAGCAAGACTTCTAGAGAAAAAGATAATATCATGTTGGAACCTAAGAAATAATCTAGGGTTGATGCCTCCAATCTTGCAAATGAAACCATCAAACATGAATTCCAAATTATTCTTATTACTGAAAAGCAGACATTATGGTCATATTGAATATTCTAGATAATCCACAAAACCTACTACCATCTCAAAAAAGAATTAACTCCTTTATTTTAGAAAACTGAACATAATGTTTCCAAATATTCAATAATATAAAAAATAGATCTTTCTAATGTTGACCAGCATATGCCTGCATACAAGCCGACATATTTTACACGAAACAAGAAGTAAAAAGGTGGAATAACAGCCAACCACACATCTAATTCAGTATTAAAATTTACAGAAACAGTTCAACAAATACTGCACTTATTTTTTATGTGAATAAGAATATCACGACAGATTTGCCCCATGATCTATGCTTAAAAAATATCTGAACACAAATATTTTGTAAATGAAAAAATATTTTTGCACCAGATTGGAGGCATTTTGTAAATGAACACATATTTCTGGGAAAATAACATCTGAGAAGATGACAAATAATTTGCTAACAGAGAAGCATGATCTCATATAAAAAAAATACAAATTTTGGATGAGTACCAAACTCTCTATCCCACTGCCAAGACCCTCTGCTAGTCCAGAAAGCAAATCAAGAGAGCATACAATAAACTCCTTGTCATACTGAACCCCTGTGGTGGCAGCAGGATCAGCCTGAAATAGAATGACACTCGTGAACTTCTTGGAAGATAAAATAAAATCTCAAAATCAGACCCTTTTTGTAAGTGGTAATACAGTAGTCTGTTAGACAAATCATAAATAATGCTAATATAGTAGTCATGGAAATGAACCTTTTAGATTCAAATAGGATATGCAGACATTAATAATTTGATAGACAGATAGTAATAAAGACAAGCACATGCAAAGCATAATAACACTTGATATTTTTTAGGTTTTTATTGCGTGTTTCAGATATCCATTTACAGAAATAGCATGACTAGTAGCACTTGAGTGGTCAATAAAAGATAAATATACCAAAGAAATAACAGTACATTCTAGCAGCAATATTCATTTGATTAGTTCACAATGTTAAAATATCATGTAATATCAGTATCATATCCTAGAATAATTTAGAGAATCTAGGAAATTATATAAGGACTGGTTTCTCCCTATTTTGTCAGTTTCCATGTTTCCTGATATCTAATGATTTGTTACCTTATTTAGTTAGGATTATTAGTATAATTAAGGCATAAAACCTTAGGCTTTATCATCATATTGTACTACAACACCTTGTAAAAAGTCAATATCAATTCTCTAATATTCAGTCTCTATTCTCTCCATATACCTAAAACCTTACAATTTCAACATTAACTATATATACTAATACTAATCAGAAAGCACATAGTAGGCCATCATTTGAATGTGAGATAAAAGGAGAAAACTTGTAGCACAAACAAGGTGAGTGACACTACAAAGGTACATTCTAAAGTCTAAACCCTTAGTGATTCTTGTGTAATGCGTGGTCCATGGGATGGGGTTCTTTCCGCTCATGTTCTCTTAGAAATTATAAAATTATAGAGCATGAAACCCCAAAATGAAATGTTAGGCAATACCTAGGGAACAACCAAAAATTACAGTTTCCTAAGAGGATATAGTGAAAACTAAATTTTAAAAGATCGTTGAGTAAAAGTAACCAGAACCTTAGCAAATTGTTGGGTCTGGATTATATTTATGCACCTCCTAAATACAGGTTCAGCAAATTGAGCGAAACCAGTACCCAGAGCCTGTATAAAATGGAACACCATCAGGAGCAAGAAAAATAGATATGATGATACAGTTACAGTCCATACAAAAATTTCAAATTATATAGATCGCTCGCCCAAATTCCACCCATATATTAACATGTAATATGTTGGAAAAACAGATGTGCATACATGTGATATAGATGTAAAGCATTCAAGGAGTGGAAAAAGATCTTTGTCTGAATTTGAAAGTTGCTGCCACTTCTCAATTAATGGTGGCATGAGAATGTCAAGATAAACAGGCTGCAAAACAAAGAGATTAGGTAAAGAAATGTCTTTTGAAACAATGGAGGGAATATTGACAATAAGTCATGACAAAAACTTGGGGAAAAAAGAAAATTTTAGTTTGAGGAAGAAGGATGTTTGTTCTACCACGCAATGGATTACTAATAAAAAATAGAATACCTGATTCAGCTCTCCTCCAACAGCTTCAGCTAGAGTTCCAATAGCATCATATACAATTCTGAGGTTTCGCCTCTGAAGTTTAGAACAAAAGACTACAATTAAAGATGTCTGAGCATACACGTAATGATAAGAAATGTAGCACAACATCGTAACAGTAGAGATCATCAAAACATGATTTATTCTACAATAAACAAAAAAAAAAAAACAAATACTATGTATTAACTGTTTACTATTAAGGTCAGAAAATCACCTGATATTTCCCAAATGCAGTCATCAGGTGTTTCAGTATAATTTCCAAGCGTGGTGCCAACTCTTCAGCAGCCTCCTATCATAAAAGTTTAGTAAACCAAATTTCAGATTTATATAAATTTAAAACAAATCGAGTAATTGAATCAATTCATTAAGGATAAATAAACAAAAATTGTAGTCAGAACCTCTTCCAGCGTTGCAAAAGCTGAACAAGCAGCCTCTTGAACCCGCTTATTATCATCCAAAATTCTTCTTAGAAGACCCATAAGAACATTATCAAACTGTTCATAGCCTTTGGGATGCCCAATACCCTAAGACACAAATTCAAAGAAGACGACCTTGAAATGACATATAGGTGTTATATATAATATTTGCTCCAGGTTGTCATTCTCCAATAATCTGGATAACATACAATATTCCAATAGATCAAGACCCTTTGACACCGATGCAAGATTTGGCAACTATCTATGAACTCCTCATATAAATATACATATTACTTTTGCTGCCATAGGCATCTTAATTCATGTTTTTATCCTCTGTCCAGCCAGCCTTATGGCATCTTAATTCATGTTTTTATCCATGTATTACACTGCCATAGGTCTGTTATCTGTTGCTAGGATTGTTTTGTTTTACTACTCTTGTATTGTTTCTCTTACATACATATATATATATACACACACACACACACACATTACTTTTGCTGATCAAAAAAATAAATAAATAAAGTGATTTTGATCAATCAACTATTTAATTAGAACTAATTATCAAGTGGATCATCCATGCCAAATTTTATAAGCACAATATGCATAAGGGCCAAGGCAAGCCTGCAATCCATTCATGATTTCTGTGAAATATTCACCCTATGTAGTTATTTTTGGTACAATATTATTTTTTATTTTCACCTACGTTAACAGATTGTCAATCTGTGATGCATATGCATTCTTTAGTTATATACTTATATTATAATTTATAACATTTATAAGCTCAAACTTGAGCGTTAAATACACTAATATAAAAGATATGGAGCATCTTAAAATAATTAATTAAAATAATAACAATGATCAGGAATAGAGAACATAACGTATTTATATACATTGAGAATATATACGAAATATTAATAACATATTATTAAATTTAATAATTAGGAATTTGAAAGTAATTGAGATTTAATATTGCCATAACTTTGCAGAGACCAAAATCCCATAGAACATTAGAACTGTAAAAGCATCAGTGCCAAAATAAACATAGCTGTGCATACCTGAATAATAAATTTGCTAAATCGTGATAGTGTCCAGCATGAAATACTTCGTATCAGAGGAAACTTATCATCAAGAAGAGGGATGAGAAATGCCACAATCTATAAATGCAGAACAATCAATTGTTTAATATTCTGAATTCGTAAGAAGCAAGGGCCAGATAAAGTAGATCATAAAACCAGACTCAGTAAAATAAGAATGACAGTGACTAAGATTAATAAAATGTTGTCAAAGAAACATTTTCCTTCTTTTAATATGAACAATGTGGTCAAGATCGAAATCCTACTTAAGATTGGGAGGGGGGTCCAAGATCGTAAAGCATAGGATTGTAACAATGTTCATAAGATCCAACCAAAATGTAAAATTATACTATTGTATACACACAGTCACGCACATAGAGAATAGGAGAAAAAACCTATCAACATTGAAGCAAACTTAAAACTGAAATTTCATCACCATAACATCCAAAACAACTCATGATTAGTCGCATAAATAACCACCAGCCCCTGCCCCACTATCACCTTGCCCAGCAGAAGCCATTTTTCAGTGATTACAAAGCAAACCAAAACATTAAACCAGAACCAGATATCGGGAAGATGTGTGAAGATGTACAGGGAATCAGCAAGGCAGCAAAAGAGAAAGTCGAGAGAGATGGAGAAGGAGGCTTCAAGACAGCAAAGGCAGATGTGCGAAAGAGATAGCATAGATGAACAGCGGCTTAGAAGAGATGCTGTGACTTGCAAAGGGCTTGGGCACAGATGTGAAGGGCTTGATTGAGAGATGGAGTCTGTTATGGAGGGGAAGTCACAATATAGGGCACAAATATGGGTTTGTGTGAATTGGGTTGTGCAACCTTACCCAACAATCTCTAATTTCAGGATTGACAAACTCAAACGATCTCACTACGATCCTACCTGCTTGTGATTTCAGGTGCGATCCAGATCAGGACAGGGCAGAAGGATTGTAAGATCATGCAATCTTACAATCTAGATCAGAATTTTAGCAACATTTAGCGTGTATTTCAAATTACAACCCGCCGAGAAAGAATCATAAGTAGTAACACTGATTAAATAACTAAACATAAGCAAGAATAGATCAGTACAAAAAGAGGAGGGGGGGAGCAACATTGCAAAAAAGTGATTTACAAAGCATGAATGATTCTAGAAGTAATCATATTTTTTGGAACAGGAGCAGAGCAGCTGTAATGAAAGGAATAAAAATTTTCTCCAATGACTAGTAATAATAAATGGAATTAACAATAAATTGTGTAGCCAGAGAAGCAAGAAACAAACATGTACAAAGGGGGTTTAGGTATAAAGGGAGTGAATACAGAGAAAATATACTTTGAATAACATTTATTTGTGTATTATGATGTATGTAAACACTAACCCTAATTTTGATTCTAACTATAATAAGGAAAAAATAATTATGAGATATAACATCACTACGTTAAAAAATCATTCGGGCGTACTTTAATCAAATTTTAAAACAAACTAAACTATTTTTCCCACAATCAAGCCATTTGCTTTTGAATTAAATTCATCAGAACCAAAGAACAGAAAATACCTCCAACAGATGCGGATAAAGACCATTGATGCAACCTTCACCTATAGCACCAAGAGCCAAGACAGCAGCTTCCCTATCTTTCCAAGCATCATCCCCACCAGCAGACAACTTAGCCTGCACAAATCCTCAGAAATTTTAGTATATCCTCATAAAAAGAAAGGCTTGCAGAGAAATGAGCGTCATAATATAGTTTTCATAGATGTCTTACATATATACACCTATGCTAGATCCACTATCATTATGCATGGTCTGCCTTTAATAAATAGTGTACCATTTCAACTTGTACTCATGCTTTGCCACTATGAGAATTAAAACGGATATTCATCACAAAATGATCACAAGAAACTTAAGTTAAATTACCTGAACAATAGGCATAAGAGTCGGAAGGATCTCATCTCCAAACACATTTGAAAGAATATCAAGAGCAGCTGCGCTGCATTTCCGTAAATTCCATGTGTTGACAACATCATCATCCTGTAAATATGAAACATAAAGTTTGACTTCAAATTAGCAAAGCATTTTTTATCATTTCTTCTTTCAAAAGCTACACAAACCCTATTAAATAAGGGCAGGAAAATTAATCAAATTAGAATAAGCAATCAATAGAGAAAGTACAACATACATCGTCTTCTACTTCATCCGATCCATGAAACCTTGATACGTGAAATCGAGGTTTAAGATCCTGTGGTGCAAAACACACAAAATTAGAAATATGATGGTCTCAAATTAAAGAAAACCCAGTAAGTCAACTAAAAAACAATCAGACCTGATCTCGATCAGGTTGAGAACCATCTTCCTGGGAAAAAAACATTACACAAACAAATGAAATCATATAAGCAAGAAGTAATTGAAATCCACCTATAAATACTAATCAATCCCAAAGACAACCTCAGCTTCAATAACTGATTCATCATCATCTGCATAAGCCATGTTTGACAACAATACCTACATAGATGCAACAAATGAACTTCAAATTCCAAATCTTACATGGTAAAACAATTATAGAAGACAAATTGTATAATTTGATTTACTGGAATAAGACGGGGCAAGAATTCTCTTAAGTTTTCAGGTGGCAGTTGAGCATCACAATAAGCAGACCTGCAATAGAAATTATTAAAAAGAGAAAGATACTAAATAGCCAGGATATAAAAAAGACAAAGTTTAAGTACAGTTTAAAACTTTAAATACACTTAACAAGAAATATATCATCACTGTGTAATAGAAACATCAAACTCCAATTTGCATCAGCATGATGATTGTAGAAATGGGAAATTCATTATGCATACACCATCCTAGTAACCACCGACAAACCAAATGAACCCCATTTATCAATCTCAGACAGAAGTATAAAATGAATATACATAGCTGGACAATAGTATGGCTTGGAACTTGGGTTAGAATAATTCATCAGGCTGGCTATACCAGAGCAAATTTGGGGACAAAAGTGATTTGGTACAAGTACTTGATCAAGTTTAAAAACAAAATGAACTTGACACAATGGTCTAAAATTCTAAAATTATACAGCCTGGGGAGAGATACTTCTTGAATTGGAATATATTACAACAAACTGAAACCCCCTCCCTCCTTAACAAAAAGTTAACACAATAAAACAAAATACAACATAACTAAGTTCATTATTTTCCTTGTGATTCATAGTAACATCTAGAAGCTAAATGATGAACTCCAACTACTAGTTGTAACATTAAGAAAATAACATCCCAAACAAATAGTACCAAAATTCACAGGCTTCAAGGGCTACTTCATCATCTGTATCTTTGTTGACTTGTAACATGTATTCAATCACATTCCGTAAATGTGGCTGCAGTGTGTTAACAATTACAATAAATAAGAAAGAGCATATAGAAATAACATTAATTTTAAGAAAGCACATCAGCAAGAGATTTGGTGCTTGCTGGTATACGTAGTTGGAAAATTAGAAATGCAGATAGATATAACAAAATGCAAGATATTCTGATTTTACTGTTTCCAAATGAATTTTACTTACTCAACTAAGTAAACACCTAGATATAGTGTGACAGAAAGAATAAAATAGACCAACCACCTCAAAGTGCAACATTCCAAAAACAATTAGCATATTCAATTAACTTTAAAAACTCCAATGAACCAAAACAAGAAGCACACCTCCAAGAAAGTTGGGCGGACTTCAATTAGCTGAACAAATGCTGCACAAACCTGGTCATCAATAGCAACTAGGATGATTTCAATTGATTCCAGCATTAATAAGAAATAGTAATAACTCATTTGAGCAAAAAACAGTTAATCAAATTCCTTGTGAAATATCAGAAATTAAAAGATAGAATACACCGCGAGCAGAGGACAGGGTCAAAAGACCAAATCCTTCAACTACTAGCAATTCAAACCAGCATGAATAAGCTTGGTTTGGAAAAGAAACATTAAGTAATTCAGCAATAAAGCAATAATGGGAAACATTTCATTTGAGACTTTGAGTTATACATCAAATACATGCACATAATGCATTAAGAACTCACCAATTTCCGTACTTCAGCAACAGGGTCATTAGCGAGAATAAACAGACCTTGAAGATATTGATCCATGGATACGTATAAGGCCTGTACAAAACCATTGAGACTATTACTATCAATTCCAAACTTCAGTAATACTTTAATAACCAGAGAACTGAGATGATAGAATTAGAGTCTCACGATACACTTACAGAAGGCATTAACATAATGTATTGATTTACAGAACCCAGTGATAGCTTTCTCAATGAAGCATGAGGAGATTGGAAAAACTGAAACAAAAATAAAATAAAAGGAAAAATAAACAGTTGAGGATACAGTTACTAGAAATGAAAGAAAACAATTATAAAAAGAAAATGCTGATGTTACCCGAAACAATCTGGGAAGAAATATATTAATAGGGCGTTCTGCTAACCCTGGTACATCAGAGTCAAGATATTGGGGAATATCCTCACAGATCTGCATGCACAGTAAAACATGAAGTGTTAAAAAGGTATTACTGGAAAAAAATGTATGAAATATTAAGTATCGGTTGCTGAGACTAATGTTTCCAGCCAGTTAAAATAATAGTACTTACAAATTCTTCATCCATGTGACTTTAACTTTTCAATTGTATGTGTTATATATCAGACTAAGCCAAATCAGAGATCAAAATCATGAACTTTATTAGAATGAAAAAATCAACAAAGGAGATTTAGCATCATGGGAAGAAGGAAGGGAGATGATCAGCAAAAAAAGATCAGGAATGAAATATGTCATTTTTTTATTTTTTGGCTTAATTACACTTTTGATCTCATTAATTTTAGTAGAGTTCACTTTTGTTCCCCCTTAGTTTTACTTGCAACAATGTTGTTCTTATAGTTTCCAAAATGCAATTTAAGTCCCTTATCCCTATCAGATTAATATTGATGTGGCACACTTTTTGGCCAAGGTGGCATTGGGTAGCTCACATCATTTTCAATTTAGCAAAACCAAGAGGTGTCACATCATCACATTTTATGCCTTGAAGCATCAGATTGACAAGGAATTTCATTAAATCAATTTGAGAAGTATGAGGATAACATTGCTGCAAAAGAAACAAGGGATACCAAAAATCAAATTTTAGTAAAACTAAGGCGACCAAAAGTATAATTAAGCCTGATGGCAATGTTTTCTGGGGTTCCAAAAATGATAGTATAAACGCTACATCCACTGTATCAAAAGTCCCACCAAACCCGAAAACTAATGGATTTGGTACAGAAACACAGACAAAGGATTCCCACAAAAGCACCAAAAAATTGCACTTAATGTATCATATATTTTTCTTCGTTGTAGATGTCTGTTCATTTTCACATAACATGTAGACAAGAAGCGTTTGGAGAAATGGTGAGATACACCAAAAATGGATCAATCAGAAGCTGAAAAGAGGGAGGAGATGTTGAAAATGTCAACCATTTACTACCAGACAGTACATGAGAGTTGCAACGCTTTTCTCAATCCAACAGTTAATGATCCGACCATTCGATCACTCTTTGAGAAAAATCCTAATCACTGCATTTAATATTTTGTGTGGGTCGTGTAATTTGCTTTGATTTGAATAATCCTGTTGTCATCATCTAATCCCCCTTAGTCCTTACCTCTTTCTATTCTTTCATTCTAATAAAAAATCTTCTTTATCAACTAATAATAAACTTCTCTTCTTTCTCTACAAGGGTTCTGAGTAGCACCCACCAATCCATATAATGAAAGTACTTTCATTTTCTTTGAAGATTCGATTTTAGCCAGAACTACAATTTAAGAACATTATTGACTCTAACATGGGGAACATACCTTGGATAACGCATCCATAGCACCTTCCATGTGATTTAGATCATTACTATCCAAGCAATTTACGAGAGCTTGCAACAATTCAGGCCACCCAACAACTCCTTCTATTTGAACAACAACACTAATAATAGTTCCTGTCGTAGACCTTATGTGCTTATCTGCTGCACCAAGACAAGGAAGCAACTCTGATTTCACATACTGTTGGTATGCAGGCTGCATAGATTTGAATGTATTTCTGAGGTTATTCTTCAGATATAACCCTGCAGCCTGCCGAACCTCCACCAGTTTTCCCTGTTCAATAGAAATCACCAGAGCAGCATTAGTACCAATGCAACATCAGTGTCACTTGAACCACAACTGATGCAATTTTGAAAATAAATACACAAATAAAAGTATCAAAATGTTATTCCAGGCAAAGCCATCCAGGTTAAACTATTTCCATAGACCACGTGAATAATTCAAAACATCGAGAGACACTAAACGTTTAGATGTTATTCCAGACACACTCATGTATGTTTGGTTTCCCATTACAAAAACACAACGCGTGTAAAACATGTGGAAAAGCGAAAGTTATATGAAGTTGCTTCGCTGTTAACGTGGAAACTTGATGCGAATTTCCTAATACTTGACACGAAACCAAACATACTATAACCTATTTCAAAACAAGTTAGAGGAAACTAAAACAAAAACAAAACAATAGAGTTGACTAATGTCTTATTATCATTAACCGGTTGGTGCAAATTGATGGAGTAACAGTAACAGAACCAAAAAACAAAGAATAATAAAAACATAGTCGCTTCCTTCATCAAGTTGAGTAGATTTCATTCAAAACAATCACATCAAGCACAAATACACAACGACAAAGAGTTCCGCATCACACAGACTTAAAATCAAACCAAAAAACGCAAGGCGATCCTCACTCTTGTAGATAGTAGTAGCAGTAGCAGAAGAGTGAAGTGGAAATTGGCGAATGAAAAAATACCTCGGCACGGGAGAAGATGAAGGCGAGGTAATTGTTGAAGTCAGGGAGGTGCGAGTAGCGCTGAAGGTGTTGCCAAATCTGAGCCTTATCGGCGGAAGAAGAATGCGAAATCTGCTGCTCAAGGAGGCCGCAGATCTCCTTGAACCCTTGCTCCTGAGGCTGCCACGATGGAGTCGCCGCCGCTGCCGCCGCCATCGTCACCGGATTCCGCCCACGCGAATTGGGTTTTTGCAGTGCTTGAGAGAGGTTTTTGGAATATTTGTGGGCGCAGCAGAGAAAGAGAGAGAGAAAAACGACACCGCTTTTTAAATGAAACACAGCGCAAGAGGGTCCGTTCCGCTCTTAAGCACAGTCGCAAGCAGAAGAATACAAAAAACTTTTTGTTCTGTCAGCAATGAAATGAAAGTATGAAACAACCCTCGCCTCGCTCACGCTCACTGTTTCACAACATCAAACACTGTTCGCCGCTTGCGTTGCGTTTAGGTTAGGCCTTTGCTTCGTTGGGCTATAAAAGGAAACAAAATAAAATAAGTTCGGAAAAAATAATTCAAAAATCATATTCACCTTGTCATCATCGTTTTTTCACTTTAGCTTTAGTCCACCACTCCACCACTTCTGGGACCGTCCTATTAAAATCTTACGCAATGTTTTGTAAATATAAATATTATCATTAATGTTAATGTGCGATAGTCAAGCTTCTTAATCCTTATACAAAAATAAACCAATCCCTTGGGGTAGTGACTGACTCCACGATCTGGCTGTAATTGTAGATACAGATTGTGTTAGGGGGAACCACGAATCAAATCTAATACGCACCATGTTTTATGTCGAAAAACATGTCCGTAAGCAAGGAGTTATCTCGGGGACCAAAGTCATAATTTGTTATTACTAATATTTTTTTTTTTTTATGCTCATAGGTCTCTTATGTTTCGGGAAATAAAAGTCTAATTTTCTATTCCCCGTAACATTTTTCGATAAAATTAATGCATATCTAGCTATTTACACGAAGATAATTAATTGTTAAGTCACACTTTTAAATTAATTATTGCATATTGAAGATAAAATTAATTATTCATGTAGACTACATGAATACTCCACTACAAGTAATCATTTTCAGGTTGAAAAAATCAATATGAAACAGCCTGAACTAATCACCCGTGAATTGTGATTAGAAAATTTTGTTTTTTTAATTAGTAAATGGGACATAAAGGCCTAAAAAAATAACAAATCGCCATAGGGAAACATTAAGTACCATAGAATCCTCCCTCCCTCAAAAGAATAATAATACTAAAAAAAGAACTTCAATAGGTTTAGCATATACACCATATTATTGAGAAGGGATGCACATCTATTAGCACTCTAAAATATGATTAACACCAGAGAACATCCTATTTTGTAACATAACTCATGGTGAGAAGAATCACAAGCTGAATTTGTAACATGAATTTTAATCTTGGAATCCAATTCAATAATCACCCTATGAAGCTTCATGCACCTTATTTAGACGTAAGCTGGCAATAGAGCCCACGATTCTGCTTTTACAGGTGAGCAATTTCCCAAATTACCAATAAAACATGCTATAAGAGCATCTTAAGACTCATGGACAAGACCACCCACCACATGCAGTAACATGACTAGGCTTGTGAGCACACCTATCTACATTAAGTTTAAGCTAATTCTCCCGTTTGAGGCTTCAAGGCAATGAGAGCTTCATTCCTAGAGAATTCTTTAGATGAGGACAAAGTTATAGGTGATCACATTCACATTACTCAAAATGTGATGATGGGTAACCATCTCTGGCATCTCTAATTTAGATTGCAAAGGAACTTCTATCTTTCAATAACTTCCAGACAGTAACACCAAAAACAATTCTCCAACTAACAGAACCTTGACCCACATTTTCAGATAGTGCCAAAATAGATTAAAAAGTTAGTAAATATTTGGCATTTCATTGGATCAAATTTTATAGCCTCTACATCTTTAACCTTGTTATGACATGAATTTCTCTTTTAACTCAAAAGACAAATAGAATACCAAACTCACGCTTAGTCTCTGTGGCTTCTAGCTCATCTTGGATTAAATATTTGTAAACATGTAAAGAAGCAATCAGCATGCAGTTTATCAATGAGAGTAGCATAAGAATACTGCTTGTTTACTATTTTTTGTTGGAAAAAAATATCGCTTTGAATTAGATAAGGACCAATATTATAAGTTACCAAAAAATCCAATGCATTACTTAGAAAGCTATGTCTGACCTGATCCACATTTTCAAGAAAAAGAAATAAAGTTTGGAAGGAATGAAGCATATCCTTAATCACATTCACATGATGCTCAAAGCCTCTGGCACCAATATTTTAGCATCAGCAAAAAATAAAAAAAGAGATCTTTGGTCCATTTCTGCCCATAGATATCGGAATCCAATTACCTGTATTCCCCTTAGCCAACATGCAATGTGCAAATCTTTCAATACAAAAAAGGTGAGAGAGAATCACCTATTCACCTTGGCTAATGCCTCTAGAAGGGAAAATTTGATCTTTAAGCTCCCCGTTACAGTTTATAAACCCAAAATGCGAAGCAATGCAGTGATATACAATCTCACTAAAATTGTGATCTGTGTCTTTCCAATAAACTCAATTTTCCATTTTTTTTAGATAATAGTTCTCAACGGAAAATGTTTCCATCGTTAATCAATTTTAAGTCTTCAAAGCAATTGTTTAGTCCACTTTTGTCAATTCTTGTAAGACTTCAAACCACTGTTTTAAAAATCAGATCGGTAATTGAATAATTGGAAAGATACTAATTTCTCTTGCATTGGTTTAATTGCAATTGAACTAACGAAAGTTAAACATTTTTAATATTAATTATATAATTGGCATAAAATATTTTTAAAAATATATATAGGCAAAATCTTCAAATCATGGATATATTATAATGTCAGGTATAGAAAAAAAATCTAAATAATAAGAATTTATATGGGTATTTATAATTTAACATTAACATTTATGTGATCTAAAAATATATGTTTCTAGGTTAAATACTAGTTGGACTAAAAAACTAGTTTTCTCCCAATGGTTTTATAATATTACAAATTGAATGAACTAATTATCTGATTTGTTCACCCGTCCGTTCACTAAATGCTTCAAACAAACATGGCTATACTTGTCACTGGTTACTCGTCAATATCAACGACTGGAGATCTAGACATCAACGTTTTTGGTAATTGACTGGCTGAAGAGTAATTCCCTCCATTATGTCCATTTTTGCTTTAGTTTCTTCTCCCAAATTCCAAAGGTTATTGATTTGGTATTGTACCTTTCAGGTTTCTCTTTCACACTTCAAGTCGGATTACTTTTATCAACATCAACAACACATATAATCTAAGTTAATTAAGATCGATGATAAATGAACTCAACAATAAATCAAAAATAAGACAAAGAGAGGGAAAGAAAAAAGTAAAAATAAGACAAAAGAGAAGAAAAAAGTTAAAATAAAAGAAGGGTGAAAGAAATAAGAAAATAAAATGAAGGGGAAGAGAATAAAAACAAAGGAAAGACTAGAACATAGACATACCGTTCGTCAATCTATATCTCATCCCATTAGATATTGTTTAAGTACCTTTCACCAGATAAGTTTTGATCGACTTCTACCTTTCTTTATGTCTAACTTTTGGTAACACATATTGTTCTTACGAGAGCATCCAGTAGTTGTCTCATAACGTACCAAACCACCTCAATTTATACTTCATCTTTTCATATATCGGTACAAGTCGGATTACTTTTATATGTAAAAAATAAATAAAAAAAAATACACATGATACACAATCATGGCAATTATCAGTATAAATGGCACTATAAGAAAGCTTCGCAGCCAACACAGTTGATCGAACAAGAATGGGTAGTGACGATATAGCATCAATTCTACAGCTTTGATACTTGACACACGTTCTAAAGCTATATAGTCTTCATAGTTCATACAACTATTTATTGTTCTTACAAATTGCAAACATGAGCTAAGGGAAGCATCATGCCAAATATTCCTCTATGTCCACTTCCAAGTCTAATTATTAATATCGTAATTGCAGTATATAGTGCTTCGTCCAGCACGTTAAGAGTGAGCTTTGCCAAATGTCTTAGAATTTGGGCTTATTCCGACTTCCCAGTTCCATTCCCATTTAAGTGCTGTATACAATATACAGACAGCAGCCGAATGAATTCCAAACTAATAAGCAAGCACACAGAACTTGACTGCGACTAAAATTTTAAGCAATCGTGGGAATCAATGGTCTCTGACTTGGTTTTCTCTGTTTGCAACCCAACAGCATTTGGCAATCGGCATAGACCCCAGATGACATTAAAACCACACAAACTGGTTCGATGTTCAGTTTATGGTTTTCATCAAAAGGAATTTTCCTTCAATTGTATCACCAGAGGTTGTAGATTCCTGAGAATCAATCAAGTAGAACAAATCAGCTAAAAATCAGTTAGTACTAACATATACAATCCTTGTCAAACCTGTGACACCCTCACTAATACAAGCGTACATGGATTGCAATTAAATGGAGTTAATCTTTTGGTCATTAACTCTAACAGCAATCATTATTTCTTAAAAGAGAAATGCTAGCAACACACTCTTATTGGCTAAAATTTATTGGAAATTACAAAATTGAGGATCTCACATCTTATTTGATGACTCACTTATAATTTTGTAGTTGTAAATAATTTTTAACAAATAGTGTGTTACTAGCATTCTTGTCTCTTGCAAATCTAGCCTATTCCTACAATTCAACTCTACCTCTCTACTGCCCATTTGGAATTGAAAATGTTTTATAAGGCTTTGATACTTTTATAAATTTCAACCATTTAACACAACAAGAAATACAGACAAGATCACATCAAACTTCAGCCTTAGGCCAGAGAATGTACAGTAATTGAAATTTCAGATTGTTTAGTGAATTTCTGCACACATGAACCATTCACAGTTCTGCGAGAGAATCATAAAGCTTGTACTATAAAATATTCTTTCATTGAGCAAGCTGGCCAAGACCAACTAAAGGACGACTTTAAAAATCCACAGTAAACATACACTCTCTAGTATACTATTCCTCAATTAGTATATCTGGATACAAAGACTCCGGTTGACAGATCACTAATGATGAATCATTAATGACAATGGTAATTTCAGTACCTAATAAATAGAATTGGGGATGACCATGCCAAACAATTGAATCTCATGCTTATCATCCTGACAGCATCATCTTTGCTTTTCCGCAGCCTGCACAGAGAAATAAGTAAAGAAAACAGGCAGGATATCAGTGACAAGTGTCATAAAAAGTATTAGGAGGCACAGGAACACCGATTACAGAGAAGATCGGTTTATTCATCAAAACTAGAGTAAAAACATTCAGAACTGATCCCCGACAGATTCCTTAGAGAATTACTCATTTTAAGTTGTTACTCTGTTTTTCACTTATCAGGGTCCAATTAAGTCTTTTATAGGATCAATTGAACTTCATTACAAAAGAATGCCAACACCTGATAAAATTAAATTAGAAACAGTAGAGAAAAAGAATTTTTATCCGTGAGTAGCTCCATCATCCAAACATCATAAGTACTAGTGTTTCAGATATGGACTGATATAGGCTTCAGGTTATACACAGCATCCATATTTCTTTGTGACATAGGAAGTCATAGGTAGACCAATAACCACCACTGAATATGATTAAAATAAAGCATGCATATTCCATATCATTTTGAATAACGAAAAATAGATGAGCCCAGTGTTATCAATTGCGGATTGCAGAAAGCCAATAATCCGCTATATCATATATTGAAAAGCGATGCAGGCAAATAGCAGGAGAACAGAGCGGTTGCTATGTGTATGTATCTGTGTGTAACCAACTTTAGTTAAACAAGAAGACCCATTAACCCAATAAAAGAAACAACAGAGCAGCTTGATAAAAATAATAAACTGTGAAAAGGGCACAAGCAAACGACAAACCTTTTGCAGTTTCTTCAGAACAGAATCCTCAAAAGCTTGATACCCGGCACGGACCAGATTACTCATCCTTGTGGTTTCAGCAGATTTTGGAACGCTCGAAGAATCAGCCACAGTTGCTGCTTTAAGAGGTAAAACCAGCAACGGATTAGCAAGATGGCCAATCACACTCCCAGTAGCAGAAACCTGGATATAGACAATTTACAAATTAGTATACCACAAATAATTGAGTGAATCAACACAATTGGAATGAGCTCTGTTTTCAATTATTTCTCCTAAAAATTTCTTCTCTAAAAAACTTAAGGTTTAAATTGCAGTCGCGGTTTTGTCACGATTTTTTATAATGTGGGAAATTACAGACAAATAGAGCGCCTACTGTGGTTGCAAAGACCCTAAAAACCTTGACATTGCTGTCGAAATGTGGTCACGGATTGTTTTCGAAAAACCTTATGAAAAATGAAAATTAAAAGAGAGAAACTTACAGCTCCTTCTTTAAAGGCCATAACAACAAGAGCAGAACCCTTCTTCTTACTGCCTTTGATGACAACATCTTCCACTGCACCAAACTTGGAGAACAATTCCCTCAACATATCAGCCGAATAATCCTCACCCACCTTCTCCCACGAAACCTTCAGAACCTTCTCTTGATCCACTCCACCTCCCCCACCGCCACCGCCACTCTCCTTCTCCTCCGCCGCCGGCTTCATCGCCGCCTCCTCCTTCTTCCCGTGCATAGCACGAATCCTCGCAATCCTGGCCTCCTCTTCGCGTTCCTTTGCGGCGGGATCGGGGGCGTTGGCGTCGCGCTCCCGGCGCTCGAGATCGGAGACCATCTTGCGGCGCTTTCCGTCGCGCTGCGAATTGCGGAGCTGGCGCCCGCGCTTGACGCGCAAGAGGTCGTCGAACTACTTGCGGGCCTTGTCGTCCCTGAGGATGTCGTACGAGGTGCGGAGTTGTTGGAAGTTAGCGGCGGCGTTGGCGTCGTCGGGCCTCTTGTCAGGGTGCAATTCGAGAGCCTTCCATCTGTAGGCCTTGTTGATTTCTTTCTCCGTTAGCTTCGCGCCTTCTTCGCCGGACGGTAACCCTAGCACCGCGTAGTGATCGATCTCAGCCTCCATTTTGACCACAACGGATGGATGCGTCAAAACCCTAACCCTAAAATAGTATGTTGCTGATGCTAGTTGCTGCTGCCACGCCCCCCTTTTTCAAATGAAACACAACGCGGCAATCGTAGCCGGAATCCGGGCGCATGAATTCGGATTTTGAGGCGTTGGAACAAAGACAGAGGGGTTTTGGATATAATGCGTGATTTTTTAAATTTTAAAATAAGTGTTTCTTATATAAAAAAATATATTGTCAAAAATAGATAAAATTCGTTTCTTTAAAAAATTAAAAATTACTTATTTCATTTTAAAATTAGACTTAAACAAACTAGTTCAATATATCATTGGAGTTTTCCATCCCATCGATACAAAAAAGTTTATAAATTATACAAATAATATAAACTAAAAAATATTTATCTAAATAATACAAATCATCTTCAAGTTGATAAAAAAATTTCACCTTCACTTTTTTTTATTTTATATATTTAGAAATCGATATCTTTAAAAAAATCAATTTTATATTTATCTTTTAAGAATGTTTTTTATTTCCTTTAATTTTATTATTTATATATTTA
>PYAF01005195.1:1358000-1368190 GCA_007407185.1 Glycine tomentella
TTTTTTAATAGTGAAAATCCTTTGTATTTCCATTTTATTAATTTATGTATTTATATTTTTTTACTTATAATTCATCATTGAATTTTTTTAAAAAAAAATCTCTACTCCAATCATGTTAGTTATCTAAGCCTTTTTTTTCTTCAATCATACATAATAACACTACATCTACCATTCTTTTAAAATGAAAAAAAAAATTATTGTATGATTGAGATATATTTTCTAAATTGGATTTTCATTTTCGTTTATTAAAAAAATATATTTCAATCTTTCTGTAAAAAATTAAAATTAATTTGTTGTTAATAAAATTTGTGTTTAACCCACTATTTATATTTATGGAATGCACTTTATTCAATAGATAACACATCATAAACATAAACAAAATAACTTAAAAAAACTACATCCATGAAAATTATAAAGGAATTAACTAATTCGTATAATTAATTATTTTAAAAATATATAAGTCATTAAAGTAAAAATAAAAAAAATAAAATTTTAAAAACAAAATAAATAAATAAATAAATATAAAATTAAAAAACAAAAATATAAAATGAAGGTGAGAAATCGATTTTCACCATGAACAGTGTTATATCACTTACGTAAATAATTTTTAACTTTTATTTGTGTAGTTTTTTTTTTTGTATTTATGGAATAAAAAACTCTATAACATCAAGACCAAAAGTTATTGACTCATGTGGTTTAATCAAGATCAACGATTCCATCTTTGGCTTGAACATGAAATCTCAACTAAAAATACTATTTTATCTTAAAATAGATTGACTTAATAGAGAAAATTAATTAAGTGTCAAATAAAAAGTCACATATATCTCTCCTAAAAAAAAAAAAAAAACTTGCACACGGACAGTTTATGTTAGTTGTCCATTGAAGACGTGTTAAGTCACTAAGGTGCAAAGTATTACTTAACCTTATATTTAATTATACCTCTTATCAAGTATGAGGTGTCACTTCATTTTGATACCTACGTTAAGCTAGTATGTTAGGTGTAAAATCTATTTCGATATTTCAACCCAGTGAAGCATGGATTGTTACTTTTGATATGGTTCACAATTCAATTATACTTTTAATCAGATATTAGGTATCACTTCATTTTTAAAAGTACTTTTGATTTATATATTTATAATAGAAAATGAAATAAAAATACTTTTGATTGGTATTATTCAAACAAATTTCATTTTATTGACATACATTTGAACAAAAAGTAACTAAACATATAATGTTACAATAAAATCATATTTATCAAACTTAAATTTACAATTCAAAACTTACGGTGAATGAACATTTTGATGTTTGAATATGTAAATTCATGACAATTTAATAACAAAAATTTTGATTTAGTTTCTAAATATGTAAAAAAAGTGATAAATTTGTCATATAGTTAATTTCATTAGACCATTTTATTATTAAACTATAATAATATTTAAGAATTAATTTAACATTAATTAAATTATAATGTTTACATACCAATTTAATAATAAATTATATTTTTAAGAACAAATTTAATATCAAATTATAAAATTCGTAAACTAATGTGTCATTAAAAGTGTTATACTTTTTAGACATCCAGATACTAATAAGATTGTTTATTTTTTAATGGACTAAATTATCACTTATTTATCCATTCAAGTACTAAATAAGAGCTATGGTGTTATACTAAAAGTGTTATACTAAAAGTGTTATACTTTTTTTTCCATCACCGACACCATTCATTTCAGATAATTGATTTTTAGCTATTTAAAAGGATTTGTCTTTAATTATGTCTTGAAATTTCAAAAAGCTATTTTTAATCTATCTCTATTTATCATATTCATGATTTCATAATTTATGACAATTTTTAATTGACAACTGTTTTAAATGATTTTTGACGATTTTAGACCGTCAAAATATATAAAGAAAAAAAAGTAATAACACGAATGTAAGTTTGTGGCAGTTTTAAATTATTATAAATTATTTTTAAATAAATTAAACAAAAAATCTGACAGTAACAATACAAATTGTGATATTATTAACATAATAAAAGAGACTAAAAATAATTTTTTTTTTAAAATTGAAAGACTAACAAAAAAATTAAATGGATTTTTTAAGGACTAAAAAAATAATTATTCAAATTTGAAGAATTAAAAACATATTTAAGAAAAAATTAAATGAGAATCTAAAAATATTACAGCACCGTTTATGAAAATTAAACTGATGCAGAAATACAAATCTATCATAAAGCATTATAGGCTCATAGCATAATTTTTGTCAATTGTGAATACTATATTAATTTGACAAATATATATATATATATATATATATATGTGTGTCAAATTAAATCAAAATCAAATCAAATGTTATCTTTTTTTTATATAAAAATCAAATCTTATCTGGTGTAATCGAATTATATCAAGTAAATAATACTTTGAAACACAAATCAAATCTTCTATTCCTGTCTTATTTTTATCCGAATTAAATACCAGCAATTAAAGGTGACCGAAAAGTTCCTTCTTCTTTTTTTTAACAAGTTAGGATTTAAAGTAGGGAAGAAATTGAATCACCCATTCTTGTTTTTGTGCGTGGACAGCAACGGCATCATTGTTTTGAGTCAGCCGAAAGCAGGGAATATAGCTGACTACGTGGATCATTCCAAATAGCCAGCCATAGAAGTATCATCATATCATCAATGACTGATACCCAAAATAATGGTCTGGAGTTTGGGCCTACAACGATAGCGACCAGTGCAAAAATATTGCCAGACTATAAATGCTTGTTTGAATTATTGATAAACACATGCAGATAAATACATCAAGGATGTGTCCAAAAGACAACTATCCTGATTATGAATATCCTAAACAATCAAATTACAAGATAAATAAAAAATAAAAATAAAAATTATGAAACAAGCAACATACATTGGGAAGGAAACGTCCACAAATTCCAACAGCAGGGAATATGAACATCCCACAACGCAATCGACGCCATCCCAAACTAACACAACTCATTTCCCCCCACCAAAAGAAAAAATGGCTCAGGAATCATAACATCTATGGGGTTTCTACTTTCCGACTAACCACCGATCGACTTAAAATATGAGGAACTCAAACAGACTCGATCCTTTATTATATTTATGCTGCATAGAAGAAATGTGGATTTGGGGGGGGGGAGGGAGAAAGCAAAGAAACAAATAAATTGCTGATGACAGTAGGCACTGGTTGAGAAGGATACCAAGGTATACGAACTTGCTTGCTTAATCATCAATTGCCAGCATCTCGGCTGTAAAACTGGTCAAGAGTCTTGGCTGGTATACGATGAAGAAGTTCACGGGGGAAAATCCGGAGTAAAGTCCATGCAAGATCTAGTGACTGGAATATATTGCGGGTGTCATAAGCTCCCTGGGCAACAAACTTTCTCTCAAACTTCTCCAAAAATTCCAGATACAGCTGTTAATAAAAGGGGGGAAAAGAGTTCCGTTAATACCACTTAAAGGGCAATTTCACTTGAAGAAACAAAATATAGTACTTATTAAAATAGAAAGTTATTAGAGACCAGGTCCTCAGATGAAAGTGCTTCTTCTCCAACCACTGCTTTCATTGCCTGGACATCCTTTCCGATAGCATAATTTGCATAGAGCTGAAAAAAAATAAAATAACATGAATGAGATATAGTCTGTGTGATGAACAGAAAAATAACTACTTGATGAACAAAACAAGATCAGAGACCTGGTTGGACACATCAGAATGATCCTTTCTAGTCATTCCCTCACCAATAGCACTCTGCAAAAGTGATCAATGATGCACCTTTAGAGTATGAACCACTTGCTTTGATTAAGAAACAGAAAATATTGATCACTTTAAAGCACCTTGATATCAAACAAACGAGATTAACCTTACCTTCATCAACCGAGATAGTGACGGGAGGACATTGATTGGTGGGTATATCTGCTCAGTTAAAAAGAATTAGAATGTTTAGGTTTGGCCTCAATATTAAATCCACATAGTTAATCAACAAAAATCTCCAACAATCTAACTGGTGACATATTTTTCACAGCATTCCACCTAGATGTGTTAAAGGAAAAATAAAACCTAAACACTTCAAACTTATATTCAAAGGCATGAAATGATAGAAGAATTAAAAGTTGGGAGAAACCGATAAACTTCTCAGTGAGATTAATTTCCATTGAATAACAAGCCAGCAATTGACTGTTCTTATAGTAATATGACATTAAAATGTTAGGATGCATTCTTTGCCAAATTCTCTCTTGTAACTAATCCAACTGGGTATACAATGTTCATTACTGCTGAAAGCTTCAACATAACCCACCTGTCTATTATACAGCTGCCTGTCGATGTATATCTGCCCCTCAGTGATATATCCTGTTAGATCAGGAGTTGGGTGCGTAATATCTGTACAGAAGTTCAAAATATAATCATTCAGTGTTCAGTAACCATCATGCAAGATAGCTGATGAACTTATATATTTCATTACCATCATTGGGCATGGTTAGAATTGGAATTTGTGTAATAGAGCCTTTACGCCCCTCAATTCTCCCAGCCCGTTCATAAATTGTTGCAAGATCTGTATACATATATCCAGGATAACCACGCCTTCCTGGCACTTCTTCTCGGGCAGCAGATACCTATGGGATCAAGTGTCATGCACATTGTTTGAGAAATATTTTCAGTTATTTATCATACTCCAAGAATAAGCCAAAGGCTTAAAAGAATGTCAATTTTAAATTATCATTAAAGCCTATAAAAGGTTTCAAGTCCCCTATCTTTTTGTTGCTTCTTCTTCTAAACTAATAACAGTTGAAGGTAAATTACCTCACGAAGAGCATCAGCATAAGAACTCATATCTGTAAGTATCACAAGAACGTGCTTGCCACATTCATAAGCCAAATATTCAGCAGTAGTAAGAGCAATACGAGGAGTGATAATACGCTCAATTGTAGGATCATTTGCCTGCAGTAAATCACATATTCACATTAGCAAGAGAACATTTTAGGGATTAGCTACTTTATGCAAGTCAGGAAATCAAAAAGCCTCATTAAAATTTTGCTTTTAAAATTTTTAAGGCCATAGATTCTTTTATAAGAAAAAACCACCTTACTAAACCATCATTTAAATCTTCACCAGCTTGTACATCCTAGAAAATTTTACTTCTTTTCTTTTTCACTTAAATTTTAAAGGGTTTGACTATCTTTTTTGTCCCTAATTTTTTTGGATTTATGCTTTTTTAGTCCCTAATCTAAATTTTGACCGGTCAAAGTCCTAAACTTTTTCTTGGTCACCACTTTTAGTCCCTGCATTCAAATAACATTAATTGATGATGTAACAGTAACGTTGGCAGATTTTGATTGTTAAAGGATTACCAAATTAAGGAAAAGAGTCACTCTCTCCATTGATCCATTCTCCTCAAAGTCACGTTTGAAAAACTGTGCAGTCTCCATGTTAACTCCCATAGCTGCAAATACAATAGCAAAATTGTCCTCTTCTCCACCCTGCATAACATGGTAATTTTGAAAAATCACTTTCATCTTACAAAAAGTACAGAAGTAAAGAGTTTAAGTAAATGATTAAGCAATCAGCTATACCTCAAGAAGATTGTCAGATTTCTCTAGTCGCTTGACTAAGCCAGCCTGACGACAGATTTGTGCAGCAATTTCATTATGGGGGAGACCGGCTGCTGAGAATAGAGGGATCTTTTGACCTCTAGCAATAGAATTCATGACATCAATTGTAGATATTCCTGTCTGTATCATCTCCTCAGGGTAGGTTCTCTCACTAGGATTGATGGAACTTCCTGAAATATTGGGAAGATATTCGGGGGTAAAAATTCACACATCAACATACAATTGTAGAACACTGCAAAGGAAGTTAAATACCAGAAATATCCAGGTAAGCCTCAGGTAAAATTGGGGGACCATTATCAATTGGTTTTCCAGAACCATTAAATATGCGTCCAAGCATGTCCAGTGAGACAGGAGTTTTTAACACCTGTGGACAAACAAAAAGAGAGGAAAAGAGGAAGTTAAAAGGTGGAATACATTGATTCCAATACAATAAAAGTAGCATGTAAAAGAAATTCAAAGAAAAAATTTAAAGGACTTTTTTTAGTTTCAATTCATTAATCAGTACTCGTGGCTAAATTGTAAGGAAACTTAGGACATACTAAATCATGTGAAATTAATCACTTGAGGAATCACCCCTCAGCAGCCAAACGTTATGCATACTACAGCCTCATTGTATCACAATTCTTCCTTTATTTTCTTATTACAAGTTGGTTTATAACATGTACATTTGGCTGTATTATATCTTAAAATTGAAGTCTCCACTTTCCGCTACAAATGTCAAGTAAACAGGCAAAATATAAAAGCTAAATGTAAAATTAGAAAATTAATCGAGTCAATTGATGAGTAGTGCAAATTATATGATACTGGTGAAATCCAATTGTGCTTTTCTGAAGTGAGGAAAAACTGCAGCTTCAATGAGCTCATGATATAGTCATAATTGGATTTGTCATATGAATCTGTGATACTTTAGAAGAAAGCGCATTAAAAAAACAGCCAATGATCAGCTCAATTATGTGTTTTCTACTAGAAAAATAGGTCCTACAGAATTGAAATTTCAATGCTACTGAGACAAAGCACCAGGCAGAAGATACTGATGGGAAAAAGCAATAAAATGTGCATGCATCATTTTACAAGAACTTTTCCATATAGAGAACAGTAATAACTGAGTCTTTACCTCTCCAGTAAATTGCACAGTTGTAAATTTATTGTCGATTCCAGATGTACCTTCAAATACCTGGTCAATAGTTAAAAAAAGGTGAATAAACTTTAATCCATTGACAATGGTACTAGCAGAATAGCTAAACCAAACAGTGACAAAATTGTTTGCTATTGAAGTTAACTAGTATCCTAACCCAGCTATGCCAGGTCTTTTTTTAAAAAAAAATATGGAAAAATTAACAATGATATAAAATTATACTAAATTTTCAAAGTAAAATAAGACCGATGCATCCCGGTAACTTTCATTTCACAATTAGGATGAAAGTTAACAATTAATTATTTTATTATCTCATATTTTGTAATTGATTTTATGTTAATGAAGCCCACAGAATCTATCACACTATTAATACAGCTACATCCCCACTTGGTGGGAGTGGGAGATTCATGCACTGGGCTATCCTTTTAAAGTCACTGCAACTACATTAGTAAAGTAGACAACAGCGAAGGCATTTCTAACTAAGAAAATTGTTCACAAAGTAAACAACAGGGGAATTTTATAATGTTTTGGTTATGCCTAAAAAATAAGCACATAAATCTTCAAGTCATCAACTCAAAGACAAGAGGCAAGTACAGAAGAAGATTATGCATGGAATAGTCTCTAACCTGAACAACAGCCTTTTCGCCATCAACCTCTAGAACTTGTCCACGCCGAGTAGTTCCATCTCCTAAACGAATATTAACAATCTCTTGAAACTTGGGTCCCTGATGCAGTTTCATTATAAAATATAAACTTTAGTCACCAGCAGAATATTGAGAAAATCAAAATACCAGAAAATTCAGTAACAATAACAGCAAGCACACCATCATTACCTTAACTTTGTCAAGAATGACCAATGGTCCAGCAACTCCAGATACAGTTCTGTATTCTGCAACATTATTATGCAAACATATAATTTAGGGACAAACTGAATAATAATGGAATAAATACCACAAGTTATCAACATTGATTGATCAAGTATCAACCCAGTAGTTTATTTGTCTTGCTTGCAAACTCTCTTTCATACATAATGGCAAGCATTAAATATCCTATCTTCATTTATCGATGACCAGTGTATACACACCCACAGGGAATCCAATCACAGTAGAAAAATTAAGAGAGGCAAACCAATACTAGTAAGACACATACCCATTCCAATCTCCAAGGTACCCTCCTCCGTATCGGGAATGTTCTCAGCCACACCCATCTTGGAACTTCAAACAAGCAGACAAAAGAAGAGTTGAACAAAAGTCAATTCATGCAAACACAAATGAGAAGCGACACTAAAAGAGCATTGCTCTGATCAATAATCAATAATTAAGACAAAGCAAACTCCAAAAACACAAAATCAATACAGACACCATCACAGTAAAAAAAAAAAAAAGAATAAATAAAAACTATTAAACTATTCCTTGAAAGCTTAGTGAGTTATCACCAAAACAGTCTAAAGATTGTAACCACTAAATCAACGCTTCAAATATACTTAGTTCCTCGAATATATAATTTAAAACTAGCCTAATTTTTAGAAAGTCAATTTAGCGGTTCACTCTACAAAAACTTCAGCGAAAATAACAACACTCCGATCCAAATTGCATTTCATTTGTATGTTAAAAAAATGGATTGATACGAATCAATCGCTACTGAATTAAGCGGCTGAACTAAACACGATGAACAATAACAAAATAAAATAAAGTAGATGTTCACAAACATTAAAAAAAAAAACAGCAATATTCGAAATTAAAGGCACTGTAGTTTTATTCGAGTAGATAAGTGATCGAACTGTGAGCTAGTTTGTTCATACTTTGATTACTCAAAAACCTTTGAAGCAGACAAATGAAGAACTGATAGTAAGATTTGGGCGAAACAATGAGATCGAGAAACGCAGAATTGAATGATTATTGTAAGATCGAAGCGAAATGAGTGAGGAAATGGATCGGAGGAGAGAAAAACGCACCAGCGAAAGACGTTTACGATCTGAAGCGGGAGAGAGACGTGGGTGAGGAACACGGATCTATTGGACCAAAAGATCAAATTATTAAATTCCAATTATTATTTATTTTTATTTCGGGAAATAAAAGAGTAAAATCTCTTCGAATTTCAACCTTGGTTTGAAGAGTAACTGTATTTTTCTCGTGTCAGGTGCGAAAACAAAAAAAGAAAGATGACCCACAACTCCATGCTGAGCCCAGAGTGTCAGGAGGCAAGGATGACACGTTGCACTTTGTTTTGTCATTTTCCGCATTTAATTGATGGGGAAATTAACAATTATTGCAAAGACACTCTCTAATAAACATAATTATTCTGTAAAATAAAATAAATACACACAATTATTACACTCATAAAGATAACTGTGGTCTCTATTAATTTTTTATCTAAAATATTTTTTTATTTTCTTATTAATGCAAAATATCTATTCATTTTACCACAATGTCCAATTTCTAGCAAGTGATTTAATTGGTCTTTTCTTTTAATTATATTATTTTTATCTATAAAATTAAAACTTAATATTTTACTTAAAGAGATTAAATTTAATATTACCTGAACGAATGATTAATTGATACATAAAATATAATTTAGTTTTATTAATTATTTTTCAAAAATTAAAAATTTTGGTTGTGGTGATGAAAATTGATTAGATCATCTAATAACATATGTTCTACTAAATTTTTACAGTATATTTTATATTATTAATTAAAAATTACAAAATAACCTAAATCTCATTCTTTATTTATAATTTAATACACACATTCATTTTTTTGTATTTTTTAATAAATTTTAATCAAAGAAAAAACTATGTTAAAATAAAGTGTTACTAACTATAAAAAGGAACAAATATAAAAAAGGATAGTATTTGTTTTGGGTCGATCCTCAAGGCCCAAACTCCTTTTTTTTTTGTTTGAAACTATACACGTTTCCAATAATTTATAAGGTCTAACAATCCAACTCCTCAAGAGTATTACTTTATACACTATAAGCATTTCTTCATACACTATATAGCTACAGTACAATTCCTAAATTGCCCTTTTAAATATTGTCATTAAATAAAAAAAGGTTTGAAAAAGATAAAGGCGCTTTCTCTTCTTTGGGTTTGTTTCTGCTCTACTCTTCGTTTTCCCCGTACTCTTCCTGTTCTCCTCTTAGCATCTCCATTCCTCTTAGCATCTCCATTCGAAACGGTGCTTCTCCGACAACAGGCGCTCCACATTGTTGGTGGTTGGTATTAAGTAATCCGTGCTGTTTCGTGGTGTTTCGTGTTTCAGGGCATATGGTGTATGAAACGGATTCGTTAATCCGTAAATGTAGATAGAAGGCACTATGGATCATGTGATCCGGACTGAAGTAACCGATTGGGTGCATGGTGCGTACGGATTATAGTATCCGTAATGGCTTTTGTTGGGTGAATACGGAGTATAGGATCCGTAATAGCTT
>PYAF01005195.1:1368290-1394526 GCA_007407185.1 Glycine tomentella
AAAGCTATTACGGATCCTATACTCCGTATTCACCCAACAAAAGCCATTACGGATACTATAATCCGTACGCACCATGCACCCAATCGGTTACTTCAGTCCGGATCACATGATCCGTAGTGCCTTATATCTACATTTACGGATTAACGAATCCGTTTCATACACCATATGCCCTGAAACACGAAACACCACGAAACAGCACGGATTACTTAATACCAACCACCAACAATGTGGAGCGCTTGTTGTCGGAGAAGCACCGTTTCGAATGGAGATGCTAAGAGGAGAACAGGAAGAGTACGGGGAAAACTAAGAGTAGAGCATAAACAAACCCAAAGAAGAGAAAGCAGCCTTATCTTTTTCAAACCTTTTTTTATTTAATGACAATATTTAAAAGGGCAATTTAGGAATTGTACTGTAGCTATATAGTGTATGAAGAAATGCTTATAGTGTATAAAGTAATACTCACTCCTCAAAGGAACCAACTAAACAATAGAACAAGAAGATGCAAAACATTTCGTTGATAAAAATTAGCTAGTAATGTACATGTCACCCAGATATTGGTATTATTTTTTTGTGAACTCCCAGATATTGGTATATGTAGAATAGAGGATTACAAGACTAAATATCTTGTTCATTTTGTTGATAAAACAAAAACTAAGTGCCAAAAACTAGATTCCTGTTGCAATTATTTTCTTTTCTTCTTTAAAAGTTTTAATGAAGAAAACATAAGAACAAGATTACAATTCATTCCAGTTCGTTTATTTATTAAATAATAAAATCGAAATTTTATTCTATTTCATTATAAATATTTTTTTATTATTAAAAGTTTAAATGAGTTCACCATAAAACAAATCTCGAAGACTTAAAATATGTTTATAGAGATACTTATAAGTTATTTAATGATAATTTTTTTACTTTTGGTATGGATAACAAAAATCAAATTCATTTCTTATCAATTAGACTCGTTTTTGTTTGTGATTATAACTACGGAAATATTTTTTTTTGCCTTGTATCTCTTTTAAACTCCATTTAATTTCAAACAACTGTATTATAAATTACTCCACTTCACTTCATCCTCTTCAAAACTTCTAAAAGTAACTTAAAAATGGAATTAAAACATTTCAATGTATACATTCTAACTTTACCAGTTCTACTCCAATTAATAGCTATATTTTTCTGTTCAGCATTTCTATCACACACTACATTCATCAAGTTAATGGTTGAGGTGGCTAAACAAACGAAACAAGAAATATATTAAAATAATCGTAATTGATCAAACTATAACAATCAATTCATGAACGAGCACATAATAATAATAATAATAATAAAAATAAAAATAAACAGCGAGGAAGACATTTTTAATATTACACTGCAAGCAAGTGTTCTGTGTTCTGTGTTCGTAGTAGTAGTAGCATCCCTAAACTCAAATACAATTCAATAATGTGGCGTAGAAGAAAGATAAACATATACACGACTTGTAAGATGATGATTTTTCAAGTTTTGCATGAAATCAACGGTGGTGAGGCAAGGAGAGTGTCCCAGTCACTGAAACAAAACAAAAATGTGGCTGTTGCCGTTGAAAGTAACTATTTCAAACACTCTTTCGTCTTTCCCTTACTCACTCCGAGCCTCACATTCTTTTCTTGTATTTTTTTTTTCTTTCTCTAAACTCTAAACTCTAAAAAACAAAAAAATAATAATAATAGTAATAACATCATCATGGCAGCAGCCACTCTCTCCGTCCGGCCCGACCGTCTCTCGCCCGGTGCGGCGTTCCCCAGACCGCCGGTTCAGCCTCCGCTGCGAAAACCAATCGCGGCTCCCGAGCCGTGGCGCGCGGCGCCGCCACGGATACGCGTCAGGACGGTGGCGCCGCTCCAAGCTAGCTCGCGCGCCGATGACTCCGCGCCGTTCGAGATGTCGGTGGAGAACGCGCTGAAGCTGCTGGGCGTGTCGGAGGGCGCTTCCTTCGACGACATACTCCGCGCCAAAAACGCAACCGTCGCCAATTGCAAAGATGACCAAGATGCCATTGCGCAGGTTTTGTTTTCTTCAATTTTTTGTTCCAATTTCCAACGAGAAGTATCTATGAGAATCAAATTCAGCTTGCACTTGCTTGTTAGAATTGAAGTTTCACTTTAGAAATCTATGCTCAAAGTTAATGTAAACATTTACTACACGAGTTAACAAGGTGAAATTCCAATTTTAATTTAAATAAGAAAACAGCACCAGATATACTTAAAGAACTATATCTAGGTCATTCCTCTAGGTGGTGACTGGTCAGTAGTGAAGCATCAGGTTATTATGTTTGGATAAACTTCTCAATTGATATTATAGACTGTATTTGCAGGAAAGTGAATATGTGAATATCACATTTCTTGGTTTGGTAGCAGTTTTGACTTTTGGATAAATATTCTCATAATCGTTGATTCCGAGGAATATAAAATGTTCATATTTCTCTTGTTTCTTATTCCCATGGTGAAAGGTGGATATCTTATATTTCTATGGAATGTAAGTCATTTTCTACCATAACTATCTGTTCCCATTTCATTCTTTCACTTTTTCTTTTCGATTTTTTAATTAAATAACTAAATTCTAATGGAACATGTTCATAGGAATAATATTTGTGGGGATAATATTGACGGAAATGTGATTTCTGGGAATACATATTATACCTTGAAACAAACACCCCGTAAAGAAAAAATTAAGAAGGTAAAATGGATTGAGTTCTTTTCATAACTTAAAAATTAGCTTATGGATAAATTAAAATATGCTTTTAGAGAATCTAAATAAATAAATTCTATAAATTAGCTTATAAATAAACTAATTTTCTCCTATAAGTGCTTATTAAGAAGTTTATGCTTTTCAGTTTTCAGTTACTGGTTAACTCTGAATTCTGGATAAAGTGGACTCGTGTATTTATACAATTAGTGGGTGCTTTTTAGGTTGAGGCTGCGTACGATATGTTGCTTATGCAGAGCCTAACTCAGCGTCGGGCAGGGAAAGTAGTGAGCAGTAGTGTTCGTTATGCTGATGTCAAACGTGTTAAGTCCCCAGCTGGGGGATCAATGCCTCAATGGTTGAAGAATTCACCTGTATCTATTGAGTCACCTTCCACTAGTGATTTGGGTTTACAAGCTGGAGTGTATGGTGTATTGATGGGTTTAACTTATCTTAATGGGGCTTCTGCACCCGCCGCAGGTTATGCTGGGGCTGATGTTCCTGGACTCCTCTTGGCTGGTAGCTTTGGAGCTTCCATGTACTTCATGACCAAAAAGAATGTTAAGTTAGGTAAGGAGTGTTATCATGCATATTGTGGACTCTACAGTTAGTTCATTGCAATTGAAAAAGACACTTGTTTCATGACTGGTAATATTCATATTGGCTTGTATGTTGGAAAGTGAGAATTGGAAAGTCCACAGTGAATGGGAGAACTAGAGAAAAAGGAAAAATGAATGTGATGAGTTAACCTTCTTGTTTTCCTTTATTGAAACTTAATATCTTGATGACAGCTATGAGATGAAAACTGATATGAATTAACCTCGGCTTTTGGATTCCCTGAAAAGAATTGTGTTGTTTGATTCATGTGACTAATCCCAACTAGTGGGATGAGACTTGATTGGTTTTGTGGTTGTCTATGACTATAAGAACCTCCAGATTGTTTTCTGAGATAATGCAAGATGTAGATGCAAAATGAGACTTTGCACGAGTCTTTCATAATAGCATTTTGTGTGCTGGACTTTTAACTTGCATTGTAATTAGACAAGGAGTGCACAATTAGTGGCTGCATTGTTAACTAGTTCACCACCAGACTATGTCAGAACATTGAGGCCCACCTATTGACTTCATTTCTTATGTTCTCCCAGACCCAGACTCCCAATATTAAAGGTTTTTGGTTATGGGTTTATAGAAAAGACTTGTAATTATAATGCTGCTGATTTCGATACTACTACTCGTGTCACTGGGATGAGAGCTTAATTTATCTAACATGAAGATGATGTCTATGTAAATGGCTGTCTGGAAGGAATAAGAAGTATCAAATAAAGTATGGTGCTGCACTGCAGTTGAAACAGTTGACCTACATAACAAATGGCACTTCTAGCTATGGGTGGTTGAGATCTTTTTCGCTTGTCAGACCTTTTGCCTTTCTTACACTCTGCTTTATTCTTTTGGATTAGTATGAAAACAAGTTTCATTCCTTTCTCATATTCCTAACTTGCTTATATTTTGCAGGGAAGGCCACTGTCATAACCATAGGAGGGCTCGTAGCTGGTGCTGTTGTAGGGTCAGCTGTAGAGAACTGGTTGCAGGTAGATATAGTCCCATTCCTGGGCATACACTCCCCTGCTGCTGTTGTTAGTGAAATCATTATTATATCTCAATTTTTGGTTTCTCTGTACCTAAGGTAAACAGGAAAACATGGTGATCTTACATTAAATTGTGAAACTTGTAATTATTCATTTGCATGCAGCATGACCTAAGGTAGACATGGAAGGCTACTGTTATAACTTATAACCATATAACACGTAGCTGGCCCCCTGTGGTTGTCAGCTGGAGAGAACTGTTATACCATTGCTGGGCATACACTCTCCTGCTTCTTCTGTTGTTAGTGAAATCATGATTCTCTCTCATTTGTTGGTTTTCCCTGTACTTAAGGTAGACAGGACAATATGGTGATCTTATATGAAAATGTGAAACTTGTAACTATTCATTTGCATGCAGCATCAGGAATTTTATTGAGAGGGGACGAACATAAAAAAAATATATCATAAATAAAAGTACTTAGAAAACAATACAAATCCAATATACAAAAAAATTTAAAAAAATCTATTACAGAAATTAAGATCACTTCACTTGACTCTTACTTTACGTGTTTTCATATTGTTAAAATCATCTATAATTGAATTTGTGCTAAAACTCAAAACAATTTCTTTTTCAATGTATCTAATCAAAGAATCATCAAGAAATTAGTTTTTTATTCTATTTCGAAGTCTAGTCTTGATTATCTTCATAGTTGAGAAAGATCTTTTAGTAATTATTATAGAAAATAGAAGAGTGAATACAAGTCTAATCACTCTATCAATAAGAGGGTAAAGTCTAATCACTTTATTTTATTTTAGAAGATTAACAACTAGAAATAAGAAAAGAAAGAAGAAAATAGGAAAAAAGAAAGGAATTAAGGGATATCTGAAACCCTTCTCTTTCACTTATTGCAGTACCAAATGATACAATTTTTTTTACTCTTTCTGTTCTCTTGAAATTTGTATCTTCTTTTTCTCCTCGTGTTTATGTGTCCATACCTCTCCCTTTTATAGTGTTTTTTCTCCCTCTTTCTCTTCATTTTTTCCCTTTTTATTATTATTTTTTTTCTATTTTATCATCTTCTTTTCCTTTTTTCTTTTTCTGTTATCTCTCTTTTCCTTTTTATTTTTATTATATTTTCTTTCCTTTTTTTTATATATTTTTTCCCTCTTTTATGTTTTTTTTTCTTTTTATTGTTCTAATATTTTTTTACTACATTTTTTTATATTTTTTTCTTTTCCCTTTCACCTTTTTTAAATTTTTTTTTCTTTCATTTCATTTTTATTTTTTATTAATTTTTTTAAATATATATATTTTTATTTTCAAATTTTTAAATTTTAGGGGGATGGTGGCCCATTCTAGCCCCTCCTAATTGTGCCTTTGGCATGCAGCATGATCATTCCCAAGCTTTTTTAAGGATGTGAAATCATTACCTATTGTACAAAACTTTGAATAGAATGTAGTTGTTCAATGGGCAAATTAGAAACGTGAAACTTACATTGGAAAGGTGTAACCTCATGTTCAAAGTTGGTGAGCAATTGAGCATATTGCAATCTCAATAAGTCCGTCTTGCTTATTTAGTGCATGTTTGGATTGAAGTTCCAATGTTAATCCAACAGATAAAAACAAAATGAAAGTAAAAAACAATGGTTCTGATCCTTTTGTCTCAAAAGTATTTTTTTTTACTTAAAAACCAAACGTATACTTAATAGAGCAAAGGAAAAGAACACTTGGGAGTTTTGTTTCCTTTCTTTAAAGGTGTTTTTAACCCTTCGCATTCTTATTTGGTTTCCAAAATTGAAACACACTGCCTCACGTGGAAGCGATTTTCCTAGTCCAAAGGGCAAATATCCTGTTTAGATTTGTGTTCATCTATACATGTCATGGGACCTCTCACATGGTCGATGCTGTGGTTGTGCTTGCATGTTTATGATGGATATCATACCTGGTACAATTTGGCGCTTTGTTCCAAAGCTTTATGATAATGCATCTGGTCTTGTGTTTTACCGGTGGGTCATACGCACTTACCTTTTGTACTTGTACATCCCTCACGCAAAGACTGCACCTCACCCTTTTTAGCATGCGATACACAACTTGTGTTTAGATAAAAAAAAAAAAAAAAAAAAACAAATAGAATCAAAGAAATCCAAAAGGCATGAATTTCACTTATTTCATCAAATGCTATACGGCACACATGTGCAAACACAAACTAGAAGTATTTTTATAGTGGAACGTAAGTTTGCCTGGATAAGTGTTTGTTTGTAATGTAAGAATTTGAGTCTGGGAAATAATTTGTAAAAAAATGCAACCTCACTGATCCAGGCAAGTTAGACCATTAGTTTCTTAGGAAAAGCCAAAGAAAAAAGAAAGAAAGAAAGCACGAATATGTGTATTAACGTTCATATATCAGTACAGTGATGAATTAGAGTATGTTAGGATATTACTTCCAATCAACTAAATTTACATTCTAATACCAGCATAAAAAAAATTGCATTCTAATACCACATTGGTCGTTTGTTTATTCATTGGAAAGTATAAAACTTTCGATCGGTGCCAATTAAACAGATTTTCAAACACATCCTTTGTCCTATGTCTAATTGCAGTTTCAATAAATTGAGATTTCAATTTGTTATAAATATGGTAAGTACATAACTGGCCACTTCATCCAAATTAATGTTAGACGAGAGATTGAAGTAAATATGTCATAAAATGAATATGGAATTCTATTGTTAATATATTAGTAACTGGTTTGATTTTATGAGTTATAATATTATTGAGGTGGTTCAATTGAATACATTGAATTTGGATTTTAAGAATATGTTTGATTTGATAAAATATTTTTTAATAATGCAAATAATTATAAACTATGTTTTGAAATTACTATTTTTTAGACTAATCAAATTGTTTTTTTTTTTCAATTCTTGAAATTGAGTTTAATATGAATGCATTGGTAATGTAAAATAGTTTTACATTGTCATCCAATCATAAATTGTTGTTCAAATTATTTTAAAATAGTTATTTTAAAAGTTAATAAATTTATCATATATGATAAATTGTGACTAAATGATTGTATAAATTTTTTTACATTTTAGTATATAACTCTTTTTCTCTAATAATAATTGTTTCAAAGTAAAATTATAAGAGCTAATAAGGTTTTTCTTTGCAAGAGGTCAACACATTTAGGTAATAAATTAAACGTCTTTTAAGCATAAAAAAGTTTAAACGTCTTTTTGTAGAGTTTTTTTGTTTTCTGTAGAGTTCAAGAATAACAATGCTTACAAACAAATAAAACATAGTGTTCAAGAATTCACCTGACTTAATTAAAGTGCTTCTTAGTACAATATAAAAAAATTACATGTTCCTGTCAAAAAAAAAAAAAATACATGTGACGAATTTCTTCTTCATTTTTATACAAAACCTTCATTCTTCTTTGTCAATTACCTATTAACACGTACTATAGCATTTGTTTAAGAGAAAAATTATATTTGTACAACAAAATATACAACTAAGAAAAAAAGAGAGATAAAATTAAATTTGAAATACAATAAATAATAAGATGAAAAAAAGAAATACACTCAAAATATAATGTTATAGAGATTATTATAAGTGTATCATTCCTCTTTTTTTAATATCGGTACAACAGACTCAAACAATAATGACAAAAATGTAAAATTAAATTCGTAAAAAGTACCAAAAAGTTAAGGATTATTTTATAAGGATTGATTGATTGTCATAAAATAAAATGGATTAAATAATTAATTTAACCACCCAAAAAAAGAGTCAACAGTCAAAGAAAATATGTCTTAAAACCGGCACCATGCGAAGCCAAGAGAATGCAGAATCTTATACGAATTCCCTCACTAGCAGACCTTATTAAATTAATAATTATACGAATACCATAATTTTAATTCACAAGTGTTACCCACTTGATCATATTCACAGATTTATCTTACTTTTTACCTGCTAAACACAGAAAACATTAGAAAATACTATTCAGAATTGACAATCAACACAGTAGAGCCGGTCAGCAACAGTAGGTATACAAATACATTAGGGCACTCGTCACCTAACACCTTAAAAAATGATGCATGTCTCAGCGAGCTGCTTCGACATAACACAACACAACACATAATAATAGCATAATTACTTACATAAATCACCCCAAACCCTCACTCACTAACACTATTGTCCGTTGCAATTTTCAACATTGCAGCCACCACCCTCTATATACGTAATGTTCCCAACCTTGTCACTGTTTTCACTATAAGTTACAAGGCCATTGTACATTTTTTGTGATGCTTTGGAGAACTCTGTCAATGATTCAAACACTAGAGAAAACCCAGATTGCAATCCATGTAAGGTGATCCTCTGTGTTTCTTGCATGCAACTGTGGTGCTTCTCCTTCTCTGCCTCCACTTTTCTCCTCAGTGTCTCCAAATGATAACTCTTCTCCATCATGCACTCCTCCTCCTCTTGATGATGATCATTTCCCGCCTCTGATTCGCGGTCCGCGACATGATACTCAAGCATCTTAGTCTCCACCACTTTATGTGATGATGTTGAAGAATACCTTCTCTCCAAATCTCTTGTTAACCTATCTACCTTCCTTTTCTGCTGCTGCTCTTTGTTTTGCTGAAGCCACAAAGCTCTAACATCCTTCACAACACTTTTCAATGCAACTGTTACCATTTTATCGGGTAACTTTTGCAGCGAAGCTAACCAGTCGTTGCATATCACAAGCAGCGGTGGCCCACTGACTTGGTATGGCATTGCAACATTTTTGCTTCTTGAGTAAAACTCAACTTCAGGGACTGTGAACTTACTCAGCCATCCATGGAGAGCTTCAACATATGCCTTTTGTGCTGCGGTGTACTCTTTGAAGCAGTCGCGCCAATTTTGAAGCTGAGCTTCGAGCTGAAAAGTTGCAAATCCATGAGATTGGTTGCAGAATTTACCATACGTGGCGCATGTGAAGTATTTGACTTCAGATAGAATCTTCTTCTGGGTTTCATGGGACTCCAACATGATTTTCCATGACTGAGTCAGGCTGCATTAGGAAAAAATGGAACATGAGAAATCAATGAAACTTAAAATTATTTAGTTTGTTTAGTTTCCAGTGATAATGTTATCCCACCCTTTTAACAGTTCAAGAATTTGAGGTTGTAATTCTTCATCTCTCATTTTCTCAATTCTCTTTGAGATTGACTCTGCACGCCGAATTGCAACCAAGATCCCAGCATATAGATCTTTCACTTCAGTTTTGGTTTTGTCTGTGCTTAGTAGATCGTCTCCTCTAACATTCTTATTTCTCAACTGTGTGCATTTTTTTTCGTAATTTTTCCGTGTGCTATCTCCAGCCTAAGTTAAGGAAAATTTTCGAACGATAAAAGAAGGATGAGACAAGGAGTGAAACATGTGCATGCTTGAAAATTACGAAAACTGACAATAATGGAATTAAAAAAATAAAGGAGTTTAAAAATTCTCCAGGAAGTTAATTTCATTCATCTTCTCAGTTTTCATTTTTATCAAGGACTGGATGTTGTAGAGTTTGGCAGTTTTCTTATTGACAGATGGAAATTCATTCAATATAAGGCACACAGAGACATGGAAAATTGGTGGTCAAGGTGATTGATTGACTATCCACTAGTAAAATTTTTGGTATTTCCAGAAATAAAACTAAATCATATCTAACAAGACATGAAATGTAATGTGATTGCAACTCTCCAAGTAGACACTTGTCAAATAGAAGTAGGTGTAAAGTCCTTGACTCAACATTTCATGCATCAGTGACTGGGAAGAAAGATTACATATTAGGTAGAAAATCTACCAAGTATTTCAAAATCATTTACAAATTTGTAATCTAAGTTATATTGTTCCACGTTCAAATCATTTTGGATATGTTTTCATCACCAATCTGAGTTTGCCAAGAAGGAAGCTTTTAACATAGATATTAAAGATATAACAAACAGGATATCTTAACTTATGGGCAATGCCAAACACTAGAAGTTAAATAAATGCCCCTAGAATTTATATGTAGATAGATGCAAGGTGTGAAAAAAGTAAGAAATGGTATATGGATCAAAGTTATTTTTATTCATTCCAGAATAAATGTCAAACAAGTATCATCACATGAATTGGAAAAAAAAAAAAGGAATTAAATAAAAATAACCTACCTTAACCTCCTCAAACAGTTTCTTTTCCCATGCATATAACCTTCCTAAGGTTAATAAATGACTTCCCGAATCCATTCCTCCATAATCATCAAACAGATCATTTTTATATTCCACCCAAGTTGAAGAAGTTTTCACATTTGGAACCATACGACTCTTGCATGATGATTGCCTAGATGAAATGGACTTCCATGTTATTGCATGAATGAGTTTAGTCGAACTTTCTGCATTGAGATCAGATGGTTCAAATTCTCAAGGGTTGAAACTTGAAACAGAAGCATATGAACCCATGAAGAGATAATCAAATGCATATGAAGGAGCATTTTAATTATACAGTGCATTGGGGTATCAAGTATAGATACATGAAACAGATACACAAGATGGGACATGCATAATATCGATTTTCAAAGCATGCAAAAATAAAACTTCCAGCATGACTTCGATTAAATTTTCAGGGCGAAATTTTCAGTGTTCAAACACACACCAAGTACTCAACACATAATAGCACTTCCTTTGAGGGTTCAAATAAACTTAGCAATTATCCCAGAGTCATTCAAATAAATAGTTGACGTATTTAAGGTTGTGTGGGCTATGTAAGAAATACAGCAATCAAGTAAAAAAAAAAAAAAGCTTTACAAGTGTCAACCGTTGATTTGAGAACCTAGAGTAGACCATACCCACATTATTAACTACTTAGAAACTCAAGTGCCTATTGTCACATGGATCAACACGTAGAGTGTCAGAAGATGACCTTTGCAAAGATATGAGAAAATTTAAATACTGCAACATTTACAAGATGAACTAAGATGTCCAAGATTCAAGTATATACGAAAATATCTAAAGTAGGACGTAGAAAAGGACAATCCATAATGGAAATAGAAACAAGTTAACGGAGGCATGATAATCATACCTTGCACATGCCGAATGTTGAGGCTAATAATATGACGCAGAACCGACACAACACAACAATGTACAAGTTTTCATGAACCAATTACATCACATAGTAATTATTATTATTTCTACTAGTTACTAATAATTCATGAAATTCAATCACAAAAATGAATTTGATATTTGCAAAATAATAATAGCTCAAAAAACTTTCCAAGATTACAACTTGAAGAAGATAGGGACCCACCTTTTATTTCATCCAAACTAGAATGAAGGGGGATTCTATTAGCTTCCAGCATTCTGGTTACCTCCTTACCAGAATCATAAGCCCTGAGAAAATGGTCCTCAACGTCTTTCAAAGCTTCAAGCAACTCTCTCCCCTCTGCTGGTGTATCAAGAACTGCAAGACCCCTTTGCTCCCCTTGGTTTTCAGTGGCCACATCAACCACCTTAACTGTTTCAACACCACTCAACACTTGCTCAACAGCACCTTCATTATTACTATTATTATTATTATTATTACTATTATGAATATTGTTATTATTCTCTTCAACACTCACCACTTTGTGCTGAACCTCCTCTCTCTCCACTTCTTCCTCTAACTCAGGAATCCCCTCCTCCTCTCTCACTGCCCTTAAATCATCATCTGAGTTCCTGTGGTAGCCACTCATGACCTCACTCCTCATACTGTCCAAAGGGTAGAAAAAGTCCCATCCAAAATCTCTCTGAGGGGATGGCATTGAAGGTGGCATAGGCATGGACATGGACATAGGCAAAGGCATAGACATGGACATGGACATAGGCATAGTCATAGGCATGCAATAGTACCCACATGGTTGTTGTTGATGTTGGTCTTCTTCTCGCTTACCTTCTTCACCCTCCTCTCCTTCCCTTTTTTCTTCACTCTCTTCCTCAGAAGACTCAGAGGTTGTTGAAGAGATGCATGAGTCACAAGCAGCAATGGCTTGATGCTTGGTTTCTGAGGGTGTCTGCTGGAGGAACATGGGGTTCGTTATGACATTCTCAGTAGGTGGAGAAGGAGAAGAAGGGCAAGGAGGAGGGAAAGTTATGAGGAAAGGTGATGAAGGTGAAGAGTGGCGTGCAACAAAGAGCTTAATGGCCGCAGCTACTGCATTCAGAGAGTGAAAATACTTACAATGAGCCTCAGCAAGTGCATATCTTTTCTCCACAGCTTGCTTTAAAAGACGCTTTCTCTCTCTACAAATAGCCACCACTTCTTCTTCCTCTAGTTTGGAGGCAACACATCCCATCTCTCTCTCTCTCACTCACACACACACACACCCCAGTGTGTAATGTAGTGTAGTGAGTGTTCCTTATCTTAACAAGGGTTGGATGCTTTTAGAAGATGGAGTAAGAAAGGCTCTTACTTGTTGCTCTTTTCTCTGACAGAAAAGGAGGGAGCTTTCCCAGGTAGAGAGAACCAAACTTTTAACTGGGTTTTTAAAGAAACAAACAAGTTTTCAAAAAATAGCCTTTTTCCCAAGTTTTGGAGTAAAAACCATTCCTCTTTTTGAGAAAAAAAAAATGCAGCAGATAATGTTGAAGAAGCTTTTTTCAGAAACAAAACAACCCAACAAAGATTTCCATTCCCTCAGTCTCACTACCTAAGCAGCCAGCTACAACAAGATAGAGATATTAACTTAATTAATATTAGTGCCTTAATGAAAATAAAAACAGATAGAGTTACTAAATAAATATACTTTAAAAAAATTACAAGACTACAACACACTAGTAGAGGAGGGGGAGAGAGAGTAATGAAGGTATGGGCTCGAGAAAGAAAGAGAAGACAGGATTCTTTCTAGTGTTTGGCAATTTGCATTTGATGGTTTTGAGTACGGTAATGGTGAAGCTTGTTAAAAAGAGTAGTAGAGCCTAGAGAGATTAAAAATAATGCAAAAAAGAAAAAGAAAAAGCATAGCAGAGTGGTGACTTGTGAGAAAAAAGAGGAGTTCCATTCAACAGAGATAGAGAGAGAATAAAAACCGTTCCACTCCCGCAGAGGATGGTTTTGTCAGTAAACGGTGTCTTTCTTGTTTGTGTTTTTCAAACTCTAGTCTTTGTCTTGTACTAATCCCTCTTATAATGAGAGAATAATTGTGTTTATACCATCAAAATTTAAAACTACTGACCAAATGTCAATTAGTACTTAGTACTAGATACAAAAATAAAACACTACTACAAAAATAAAACAGTACTACTTGTAACCTTACTCCCGAGTCTATTTCTGATTTGAATTAATGATTTATAAGTTATTAAAATACAATTTTATTATTATGTTAGGATTTGTTCTCATAAAATAATATTACTTTATTAGAAAAATATTATTAGTTCAGTTCACTGTAATTTTTAATTTAATTTATACATGATTTTTAATGATAAAATATTATTATTTATTATTATTATTAATTGCTTGTTGGATATACTAAAACTGATAATAAGATGGTCAACAAGACCAGCCAAGCTACTAAACAGTAATTGGGATTCAGTGTGGGGTTTTAGCAGAGCAGGTGTCAGAAATAGTGGTGTTTACTTTAATGACGAATTTATCCCTTGGATTAGATGCCCTGTCCCACTGGAATGTAACGAATGTATTGCCACTAGATTTTGGCAGTGTTTTTTCAGGTGGTGACCCAACACACTTCTGTGCTACTACCTCGGTCCCTCCTGAGCAGTGCAATGCAACCGTGATTGACAACCTCAAGTTTATCAAGTTTATGCACAATAACAATTCTTCTTAGGTTGTCGTTTTTTATTAAGAAATAAATAGTTCTAATTTTTTTTTAAAATGATACAGATAATTTTGGGATTCAAAATTTTCCAATGTTATACGTAAATGGATAATTTACAATTTAACTTCCAATTTTTTTTAAAAATTATTAAATAAGTAGATAAAGCATACTAGACATAATGCATGTCTACATTTACATTGATTGTTTAAAATTAGTCATGATGGAATAACTTTCAAATAAGAGTTTATTAAATGTGAAATAATTTTATATTATTAATTAAATTAAAATTATGATTGATATAATTTTTAAGAAAATTATGATAATTTTTTATAAGTAAATATATGAATGATGGTTTTTTCATGACAGTAATATTATTATTGTATAACTTATTTTTTATTAAATAACTCAATGTGACATTGTAATTTTTTTTGTTTTTGCTGGAGTTTATCATATGAATTGAGGCCTGTGAGCCATATGTTTAACTTGCATCTTGTATGGGTTACTGTTCTAAATTGGTTTCATTTAACATGAACGTCTTTCCATTTTTGTAGATTTTGTGTTAGTTACCGTTATAAATTAAATGGATTTTTTTTTATATCAATAAGGTTTGAAATAAGTCATAATGATTTATACCCTTTAATTAAATGATTTAAGATTTAAATCTTATTTGATCATTGGACATAGAATAAATTGGAAAAAAATATTGTCACCGTCTATAACGAATACTACTTTATATCAATTTTATAATAAGAAGAAATAAAAACACATTTTTTATATAATTATTCCTTTTTTATATATACGGAAACATATTAAATTATTTGTGATTTGTGAGCATGATTATGGGCTTCTATTTATTATTTAAAAAATAATCTTGAGTGGTTTTTTATCCATTATTTCCAGGATATTTTTTGTCTAAATCATATTTTTCTATGAGACAATTTTATTCAAGTCAAATAAAATTATTATAAATGATAAAATTATTTTTCTAAGTATTTAATATAATAAGGATTCGAATCTGAAATATCTAATTTAAGCTAGATATGTTTAGTTTGGAAAGAAATATATAACTTATATATGGAATCAATATTAGCTTCGATAAAAAGGAAAGTTTTCAAGCTCAGAATTGATCCCCAATTGTGTGGTTACTGCAGCGTTGTGGTTGTATATAACTACATTTTTTCTTGTTACAGTACAACTACAATTTAATCCAATAACAAAGTCTGTTTGTTATGCACATTTTTTTTTTTTAAATATCTTTGTTTGTGTGAAAATGTGATTTTTTGTCTTCTAAAAAAAGCAAGTTAAACGTTAGTATAACTTTTTTTTTTTTTAATTTGAAGGCCACGAACTGGGCCATTAGCATGCCGTCTATGTGATATAGGAATTTTTCTCTCTGCATTCAGTAAATCTTAAATATATTATTCATTTTTTTTTTAATTTTAATATTACCCTTTTTGTACTTATTCTTCTTTCTTCCGTTTTCTTCTTTTTACTTGACTGAGCTTCTCCTTTTGTTTACTCCTGGTGATTTGTTAGTTACATTATGGAGGAAACACGAATTGATGAGATGAATAAGGGTTTGATGAACAGATCGAAGATAAAAGGAGGAGAGACTCCCAACGTCATCATGTAAAAATGGTGTGAATTTGTAGGTTAATAGTGTGAGAGGAAAAATGGTTTGACAATTAGTATTTGAAATTTTAAATGAAGAGTAATTTTGATTTTTTACTCTTTTTACTAGGTATATTTGAGATTTACTAAGAATATGAAGAAAAATCTGTAATATAAATGCGAGACTATAAAATTTGCCCCATATCAATTGTGGTCCAATCCGACCAAATTAAGTTGTGAACCTATGCAGGCTTAAATAATCAGATTAATTCTTATATCTAACTCTAATTTTTGCAATTTAGTATTTATTAATGCTATAATAGTTTGTCAAATATTTACCTTAATAATATTGACATTGCCACTGTCTGACTAGTTTTGAGATGCTTGAAAAATAAATTTTAGACTAGCTAGAAAATTAGAGTAAGAAACGTACATTTAAATGAAAAAAGATAAAAATATTAAGAACATCTAGTTAAAAAAATGAGAAGAGAAAGGCTCATACTTTTTAAATTGTATATTCTACTTTATAGTATAAAATTATTCCCATGCATTATCAATGAAAATATTTTATATTATTATGTAGAAAAATGATCAATTTAACGAGATAATATATGTTAAATTTTTTTATGATTTTTTTAATTAGTGAAAATTATTTATCGCAAGAGAGATTAGTCTCGACTTAGTAAATTAGGGTGATTTATTATCTTTGTTGTAAAAAAAAAAACACTAAATGAGTCGACAAACTAATTATAAACTAACAAAAAATCACCTTACAATAGTTTTTAAAGCATTACTGCAAAAGTCGATTATCTTCCATTAGATAAAAAAATATTATCACTACATTTTTATTATATTCTTAAAAATATTTATAGCCAACTATGTAAAGAAATTAAATATCACCAAAGCTTCAAGGTAAAACAAGTTTTGTAAAAACAAAACATATATCAATCCAACAATTATTATAATAAGTTTTCCACGGTGTGTTAGGATGCTAAAACTACTCCTACTGAAAATAACCTAAATCTATCATTAGAAAACTATCGTGAAAAGAAAAAAACTTTAATATTTTTCATTTATGATAATAGGTAAAGATAAATACATTTATCTGGTTTGAAGTGATGTCAATCAATGGATAATAATTATCCAAGTGACAACATGATATTATTTTAACTTAAAAAAATAATTTATAAAATACACATTTAATTTCATCTTATATAATATTTTAACCATTTAAATTTAAGAACATATTTGAATCTCTAATTCCATTCCAACAGTGGGATGGGGGATAGTTGGGGTCAATGGAATTTGAGAGTAACCAACATAATTGAGCATCGATCGATTTGCCTCCAAGATGGTTGATTAATGGTAGGAATATCTATCACGATTCACGAGAGTTTGTTAAATGGTCCTTTAGGCCTTGATTCTCAAACCATGATTCAACAAAAGCATACCAAGATACTATATAAATAATTAGACCCCATCAATTTTTCATCACTCATCTATAGCAACATGAAACAACACAAAATCACGTCCCTTGCGTTGTGTCATAACCAGAACCACCATGTATCTCTATCTCTATTGCAAACCCAAACCACCACAGCCCCACAACCTCAATAATTACAATTAGAAATCATACAACCATGCATGGCTCTCCCATCAACAAACCACCCAACCTCAACCAAACCAATTACTAAGATTTGCATCTACTTAGTATGAGTGTAAATAGATTAAAAGTTAGGACTGAGCCACTGAGAGAACTACAAAATTAATTAAAGACAAATAAAGGCATGCATGGTGCACCCAAAACAAAATCGAACACCTTAAATATATTCTATGCCGTCAACGACTTGTCCCAATTCACATATGTTGTTGCCCTCAGCTAGGTCAGCAGCTAGTCGATGCACTTTTGCCCATGGGGATCATGATGGAAAACAAGCAAATCTTTAATCTATACATACATATACTAATTTACAACATTAACAACTCAAAACACTTAAAAAATATAAGATGAATTAAATAGTTAAAAAAAACAAATAAAAGAAAAGATTGTAGGTTCGATCATCTGGTTAATAATTAACAACTAACATTTATCAATGAAAAAAAAAACTTAAAACACTTAATTCTGTGCACATACTTTCCTGGATGAATATCATCATCTTTTTTATATTGATGATTTTTTTTGGAGGGAAATGAGGGAAGATGAATGAAATTGATGTTAAATGTTTTGGCCTATATGAAATTAGTTTTAACACCTGTCTCCGCTTGGCTTTCAAAAGAAAATACGGTGACCATGATGCACTGTTTCGTTACATTTCATTTCATTATTTCAATTTGCGACCAAATCCATAATGTATGATCGCAACTCATGTCTTACATGGAATCTAATAGGCCCCAGACGCCCCCACCTTAATTGCAAGTTGCAACAATTCCTTCGACCCAAAAAGGAAAGTAAAAAAGATAATTCTTTTCTTGCTCCTATGTTTTTGCACGCCTTACTATTTGAAGAAAAGAAAGGAACAAACAGAAGAAACTTTCCAGGAAATCAAGAGAACAATTCCCCATAATAAGATAATATTTTTTTTTAGCACAAAAAGTTACTTTAAAAAAATGTGTCTATTTGATTTTATTTGTCGCTATATTATTAGAGTTAAATATTTACCAATTTTTTTTATCAAAATAACTTACTTACATGCCAATGACTGATTTTTATAGAAAAATTGACAAACAAATTGTCAATGACTAATTTCTGAAAGAAAAAAAAAATAAATTCACGTGTCTATTTGATTCACATATCATAAACAACAATTCCTGAAAAAATACACTTAATTTACATATTGAGTCGATCGAGTTATTTGGCATAAAATTTTGTCCTTATAATCATTTCTAGAATTCATTTTAATACAAGCAGCTGTTTTTAATTTCTTTAGAAAATCTAATTTTATATGGATCATAGTTTCTAAAAAAAATTATGTTCACACTACAAAGGTCAGGGGCGGGGCAAATTTTAGCAAACTTTCTGGGGGCCCTGTTTAATATTTTCCTTTTTTAGAAAAGGGGGCCCTCAATTGGCAATTTAAAAATAAATAAAATGTAAAAGTAGTAAAAATTGTTGTTGGTAGGAATTGAACCTTGGACCTTTTGGTTATTAAAAATAGATATTACCATCTCCTCTAATTTTTAATATTAAACATATGTTGCAGTACTTAATATTTGAGGCCCCTTATTTTTTTGGGCCCTGTGCGGTTGGGCACCTTGCATGGGCCCAGAACCGCCCCTGACAAAGGTGATTTAAATTTGTCAGTCAAACAGAACTATTTTTTCTATATCATTAATTTTTTTCTCTTCCATCTCTTTTCCCACTCCATTTTTTTCGTACTTTTTATTACGTCATTCATCACATCTCAGAATTCTCTTTTATTTTTTACTCTCTCACTCGCCCACTTAGTCACTTTCATCCACTCCATTTTGTGTATTTGTGTAGACGTTTATCATATCTCCTAAGAAGATATTTCCTAACACAACAAATGTTTTTGTTGTCGACTCTTTCAAAATCATTTTTTTGAACATCAATTATTTTTTAAAATTAATTTCACCAAATCTTTGAACTATTTTTTATGTGAGATTGATTGGTTACGTTCAATAATGTGACAATGAATACTCATTTAACATTACATCATGCATAATCTACATCGTGCATTTACATGGTGATTTTCTCTCCCCTCTCCATCACCTAAATGCATTGATTGCATTATCTATGGCTAAGAACATCCTCAGCAATACAGCAACACTTCCCACATCACAATTTGTAAGACCAAAGTTACCGACATAAACAGGGAAATGGTACAAAGAAAGAAAGAAAAGATAAAATGGTGCCGAGGCAACTCTTATAATGGTCATCAGAAGATCTCTTCTGTTCTTTTGGTTTTGAGGGGAAGGGAAAACAAAAAAGAAAAAAAAACTAAACATGAGTATTAGTATCCTAGTAAGTTACAGTTCACATTCAAAGAATTGAAGTGCTGCTCCTCTCAGTGCTATTTTGAAGATAACTGGTATTCACACAAGAAAATGATACAACAAAGAAAAAGATAAAAGATACAACTTAGATCAGGTACCACCAATCTCTGTTGGTGTGGTACAAGGTGCCAGTGTGTTATGAGGCAGGTTAATACCACCCCCTCTAACAGAAATGCCAGGGAACTTCACAGTGCTGGCCCTACTCACGAGATTTGAGTCAAGATACACAACAATCACCGTGGTATCATCATGGAAATGACGACGAACTCCGCGATCAATTTTCTTTAAATCTGAATATCTCATTTCTCTCTTCTTTGCAGCTTCTTGAAGTGCAGCTTTTACCAGCCTCCTAGCGCTTCCCTGAAAGAAGGAAAGAAGATGACTTAACAAGAGTTATCCAAATCAAGGGAAGGCTTTATATTCCAGAACAAATTTCTCTATGCAAAACTCGATCAGACAAATTTTTTGTTAGAATTTTAAGAATGTTTAATTAGACTGTAGGCACAAAGCCACTACTTTAGATGAATTCCATTTGCAATTGCAGAGGAAAAACTACTTAGATAGCTTAGCTGTATCTGCTGATCTGCTCAGATAAATGTAACATGCAAATAATATAGGTGTACATAAGCTCATGGACAAATAAAAGGCCACTAACTTTCACTAAAAGACTGGCAACTTCTTATGGTAAAGATGCACGTTCCCTCATCTACTGGACATTATACATAACAAAATTCAATCTCATGTCTATGGATCATGGGACACAATGCAATACTATTACTGGTGCATACCAAAATTCCTCCATCAAATTCTGCAACAAGCATCATCCAAGCACAACAGATACTTTAAATAAATTGTGACAAAAAATAATAATTAGGATGTCTGGGAAATAACAGCATGCTGATTTCAATTACATATTAAGTACTAAGCAATAATGGAAATACAATAAAACCACAATAATTTCTGAAAGTTGAGTCTAATCCATACATGTATCCACTTTAATCTTTCTGTTAATGACATAACACAATCTAGCACAGTAGAAAAATATGTATCTTACACTGCGGGGACTGTTTTGAACTATATCAACTGCTTCTTGATTGCTAAGGTGCTCCCAGAGTCCATCAGATGCAAAAATAATAAATTGATCATGTGGCTGCAAATGATGCACTGATGTTGATGGTTCTGAGCTTAGTATTGGCATCTTGTATGGTTCACGAAGTCGAAACTTAGCATATAGTGGTTCTCTATTGAACTCGGCCTTTTTCAAATATACATCACCAATAGATCTAGAAACCTGCAACAGAAAAACAGATTTTAAAATTTATGATGCAACTCAATTGAGAAAGCAAGAGAAGGTTCTACGTCAGGTTTTGTTTGTTAGAATAATAATAAGCATTGAATTAAACAAGTTGAGGCATCTCTAGAACAGGCAGTCGTGACAAGTGACAAATGACAAAGCTCATCAAGGATTATCAGGAAGTACCAAGATAAAAATTTGATATGACAAACCCAAAGACAACTTTCATGGAAGAAAAGAAAATTACAAAAGCACTAGTAACATTACCATTCACTGAATATGTGTATTTGACATCATTAGATCAAATTCTTAAAGAATTATAACAAAGTAACACCAAGGGTATTTGACTCTTTGTACTCTCAACAATTTAAGTATATTACAATTGTTGTGATGAAAATGAACCCATTTGCCCAGCATCTATAAACTGGGTCTTATGTTGTGCACTAAGACAACTTCAACCACTTTTTCATTGCACAAGATAGTTTTCTGGTTATATAAAGTCATAATGTATATTGTGGTATTAATGCTATTCAATAACATAAAACTCTAGAGAAGTTGAGAAAAAATAGGTCCTTTCCACAAATAAATTTGAAATTGACTTTATATCTCTCTCTCTCTGTCTCCACCCCCACCCAGGTATGTTTTACTAATGCTCAGCATAGCTCTGTATTTCTGAAGTAATTCTTCATATCCTGAAAACATACTATATATCCTGAAAATTTAACTTCCAACATGGGAAGATTACAAATTTAAAATGATATGAAGAGGTGTGAAGTGTTTATAGAAAAGATAAATATTAATCTCTAGCAACTAGAAAAGCAATATTATGAGCTACAAGTGACTTACTTGAATAAGGCCCTTCACACGCCATACATTATGCTTTAAAACCACAATATTTGGGTCATCAGGGTGCGAAGCATGCAGCTCCTGTCTAACAGACTCTATCGATGCATTGTGCTCTGCTGATAATTGCATGGCTAAAACCTCGCCAGTTGCCTTGACTGCTCTTCCCAAAACTGCCCGGGAATCCCCAAGGTTTGCTATGTAGAGGGTTCCATTACAAATAACACCAACAAGACAGCATGACCCAACAGCCGCAATTTGTGGCGACAGTGAAAACTGTCTGGCAACCACTGAAATAAACCCCTCTTCTGTTGCTTGGAGTGCCTTGCGAATTACATCCACTGACATTGATTGTTGCTCTGAAGTAAATCCTGAAATTTAAAATAGAGAAAGAATATGTTTATCAATTTTCATTATTCGGTAATCATGTGCAGAAAAATGGTTCAAAGCACAAGTAAATACATGAATGACACATGCAATAAAACAGGAACTGAAAATCACAATTTTCTTAGTCTCAATTCTGCATACATCTTAATTCATTGTATAGCTGATAGAATGATAGACAGAAAATAGTGGGAAGGAAACCATCCACTATCACCACTTCTGCCATACTGGCACCAAATTAATGAAACTTCACCAGCTATGCTCTAACAAGTTATCTGGTTAATAAGCAAAATAAAAGAAGACTAAGTCTCTTATTGGCATATACTTATTTCACAAAGCGAAAACCTTGTCTCTTGAATATTAAACCAAGCAACAGAATCCAAACTATTAATTATATTCCCTGATCTTTCTAGCTAAACAATGACAAGGTAAAAATGAACTAAATGACTGATTTTCTTCCCCTCAGTCTATCTAAGACGATTCCCTGTATATATATTTTTTTGTCCAGTTAAAAGGCAAAATTGACTACAAGAGGCTTGGAACTGAAAGGCAGAGAAAAATACAGCAAGGCAAGAAGTATAATCTATTCCAATAATGAAAAGATTGAAGAATTCAGTCATTTTGTTGTCAACTTACTCTTGAGATGGTGAAATAGGTGATCATTAATAAACCGCGATGTCTCGGGCCCTCCATGGCCATCATAGATACCGACGAAGGTACCATAAGGGCCAGATTCATTGGAGCTCAAACAGCCTGATTCAATCTGGCTCTGATCTTCCAGCAAGTTATTGGCTTGGATTACAGCCATTGAAAATTCACCACTCAAGTGCTGCCCCGAGTCCTTGTACCACAATAGTCCATCCTGTCTACCTCCAGCATCCGAACCTGCACGTGTAAATCCATCCGAACCCGGCCGAAAGCAGGCCCTCAATAAGTTCATCAACCCCGATAACATCCCTCATTTCACCAAACAACCGTCAAGGATTTCAACATCTATCAACTACTCCAAAAACGACTTCACCCCCCAGAATTTTCATACACTATATAGGTAGGTATAGTCCTGCACTCCTCACTAGTCACCACAACGACGAAGATGATCCACCACAAACTACAACAACATCAACAAACAAATATGGTTAAAAATCAATTGTTGTTCAACACCAACAAACAAACAAACACAACCTGAACCTTGTATGAACTAGAAAGAGCAAAACAAACTGTTTTTCACAGGTTTCTAAGGAATGAATGGAAAAAATAACTTTCTGGTTTCCTTATAACACAACAAAACTATGACCATACTACACAGCAGCAGCCGTTAAAGATGAAAATTTCAACCAAGAAGAAAAAAATCTTTTTCTTTCCCCCAAAGGTCAAAACTCACTTTTTTTTTTTTTCTGAGACAAACTTTTTGGTCAGCTGATTGGGAATCCCTTGTTCACATTTACATTGAAAATCAAAGCCACAAGTTAGACCAATCTCCATAAAATCAAATAACGGCAAGAAGGTAGCTTTTTTCATCAAGCACAATCATATATTGTACGGTTTTGAAGTCAAAGTAAGATAAAAATTCTGGTAAGAGAATAGGAGATCTCACCTAACAAAAATTGACTATCGAGTAGAAGAAGCTATTGGGATGCCCCAGATGAAGAAGACTATGATCCGCAGTGAGGAAAGTGTGTGAAATCATTAGATCTGCGGATCCATCAAATCAACAGAAAGAAACAGAAATGGGTTTTTGGAGCTAAGTGGTATGCAGATGGTGAAGGTGTTTGAAGAAGAAGAAAAAGGAGAGAGTGGTGCATGAAAAAGAGAATTGAAAATTGAAGAGTTATGTGTGGAAGATTGGACAAAGTGTGAAACCCTTTTTTCTTCTTTTGTTCTGAACTCAGAGGAGAAGCCTCATAAAAAGACTAACAATGAGCGCTTGGAGCCAGCAAAGCACCGGTCCACCTATGGGCTCCACGCCACTTTGAAGAACTAGTTAGAGAGAGTCAATGAAATGAAGCATGTCATATTTTTTTATTACAGCGTGTCATATTTTTTACAACCATAATTTTAACCACTTATATTATGAGCATTTTCCGAGGAATAGGTTGGGGTAATAAGTTTACAACAAAGAATTTCTCAAATTCACAAAATTCCTTGGTATTAATTTATGGAATATGCTTTATTTAATTGGTATTATGGATTAAAGGATTTTTTTAATAAGATGGTAGAACAGAAAGTTCCTTCTAATACTATCAAACATAAAATGTTAATGACATGTTAAAACGATCAACACATATTTCACCTAAAAATTATTGTACAAATCCAAATAACAAGTAATTTCATCCAATTTATAATTAATCAATTAGTTCTTAAGCACCAGAAGATTTTCTTGAGAAAGATTATCTACCGAGCAAGAAAAATAATATTAGATGGATTCGAACTCACACTTATATGACGATATGTTTTTATCATACTCTACTATTCTTCGAAAGAAATAGTTAAAATTTGGATCGTGCATAACTTTTTTATTATTATTTCTCTTCTTCAATTATTTTGCAATAATTAATTGGCGATTTGGATTTTATATATGATTTTAGTAGAACGGAAATTTGGCAGGTAAAAATAAAAGGTCAGCTGGTTATCATTGCGGCTATGTTGATTAGTAGTGATTATATTTAAGAAGTAAGTTAGGAAAATATCTTGGCACATTTTTTAATCTCCGTATACGTGACTTATCTTTAATCGTTCGTTAAAGTATTTTGCTGTATATAAATAAAAAATAAGGAGGAATTAAACAAATGAACAATAATTTGAGGCGTGAGAATATGAGACAGACGAAGAGAGGGGAATTGACTCTCCAATCCATCAATCAACATAAATTTCTGTCATCTAGAGGAATTATTTAATTATTGTATTATATGCATATGAATACGTATTGTCGTATTCTTATTTTTAAGTAGCTTATACGTCTTTTTACAAGTGTGTATTGCTTTTACTTTTTACCTTTCTATGGGAAGTGAGATGAAAGGAAATAGAAAGGATTTTAAAAAATAGTGGAGTAAAAGTTATTTTTAATTGATATAAAAATATTTTTATATAATTTATTCCTTTACTTCCACTCTCCTTTTTAACTTATTTAAACAACAAAAATAAATTAATATTTTTTTTCTTATTTCTATCCTTTCAAATAATGTATTTTTTCATTTTATTTCTTTTCTATTTATATGCTTTCTATGCTTTTTTTTTTATTTCTTTCTATTCTATTTTACTCTTGATCAATCAATCTAATAATTAATATGTCTATTCACATGTGCGCCTTCCCTTATTTGCATTTAAAAAAAAAATATTGACTCGCATACATATTTATTAAAGTTAAATTATCTTAAAAAATATATAAGTTAAATTGTTCTTATTGTTAATTTTTTTTGTCAGCTTCTTATTTTTAATGTTGTTATTAGTTTATCTGTGTATCCACAGACATTATTTTATTTATATTGAAATCTAGATATGCACACTTAAATTATTAGCCATTCATTGAAAATGATGTAGTGTAAACATATTATCTCACAACACCAACATATGATAAAATAATGATGGGAGTTATCTTCATTCTTATCTGCCCTCAAAAAAATATCTTTATTCTTATCTGCCTGGAAATTTATTCTCCACAAAAAAATCTGACTGAAAATTTTACTAAAATAATTTTTTTGAATTGGAATTTAAATTTAATCAGATCTCGACTCTATGAGATAAAAGGAAATAATCTAATTTATTATTGTAATACATAAATTTTAATATTATATAGTTAGATTATGTAAGTTTTTTTACAGAAAGTTAAATTATATAACTAAAAAACTGTCACTATAATTAAAATATATTTAATTTATAAAGTAATGTAAATAACATCATATTATATAAAACAGTTTTCACTAAGTCAACTTGTATTATTAATATAAAATTATTTTAAAATACTTTTTTATATAAAAAAAAAAAAA
>PYAF01005195.1:1396819-1438520 GCA_007407185.1 Glycine tomentella
AAATTAATTAAAAATAATTATAAAAATTAATCACATATAACAAGTGGTTATTATAATCAAACCAAATCAGTAATGAAAAGCAATTATATATCCAAAATTGGTTATATATATGAATATAACTAAAACTGGATACATAACATGTTATATATCTTAAATTAGTAATTTGTTTTGGCTTTTAAAAAACAAATTTAACCTTTAAATCAATTTTAATTAAATATGACATAGTTGCTAACATAAAATCGATTGTAAAATATACTAAATATATATAAAAGAATCTTTTTTAATTTCTAAAGCTGCTTATATATCATAACTAGTTATATAACCGATTTCGGATATATAATTATTTTTTCCATAATCAATTATGTTTTGTTTATAATAATCACTTGGTATATGAGTTATTATACAATAATGTTTAGGTTATTCAAGTAACCTAACCATGAGCAGCCGTCTGTCACGTTCAGGACAATCGGGTTTGGAGCAATGATAATATGAGATTTGATATCATCTTATATTTGGAGTTTAGGTTTAATAAACACTTTAAACTAATTCATATATAGAGTGAAAGTTATCCTCCCATTTGTATTTTGGCACTATCTTGAATAGATGAGGGACTTAATTTTTTCTCAATAATATGCATACAATGAATTTTGTTAAAAAGAAAATTTGCAACACGCGTGATAAATAAGAAATGGTCAATTTTTTTTTTACATATTTAACTATATAAAAAAAAGTCTTATAATATATCAGGCAACATATGAGTGGGGATTATGACATATTGAAGATTCTGACCGACCAACAAGAATATTAAATGAAGTATCATAACGTGAAATATAAGAGTGTGTGAGTCGTCAAGAAGTCAATTAATCAGAAGAGGTTACAAAAATCTTAGATCGATTGAGACAAATTGTTTTTGCATATTTTTTTAGTGAATCTTATTTATTCACTAAATATATAATTAAATTTGACTCATAAAGATTAAAAAAACAAAATATAAAAATTTAGTTCAAGTAAAAGAGATACATTTACCCACCTTCACCTCAATTATATGTAGGGACCTATGATTTATTACATGAATAATTCAGGGAAGAGTCCCTCTCATGTTTTTAGGTGAATGAAGAAGACAAATAGGCAGCAGTTTCTAATAAAGTCAAAGACTTAATTCCAAACGAGGAAGGAGAACGTAACAAAGTCAGCATAAGAGAAATTATTAGATGTAAAATAAATTTGTGAATAGTTATTGTTTCGAAATCAAACATTTGACTTTAGTTTTCAAAAGCATTGACAACAATAGCTTCATATACGGTTAAGTATAAATACTATAAAGCACTACAACGCTACCAGTCCTAATTAACACTGTCAGTTTTTCTTATATACGTTTGAAAACAATATTTTGAAAGGTCTTTATCTTTTTAAATGTTTAAGTAGTTTATTTACACCATCCAAACATTTTCTTTAGAAACGCAATAACCCATTTTTAATTAAAAACCCATTTTAATTCATTTTCACAATTTATATTCGTTATTATTTTAATTTTTTTAATAATAACTTGTACAAATACGCTTGATTTTTTTTAACAATAGTCTCACTAAAGTTAAAAACATGTGATCTCATGCTTATTATTCAAACGCCGATCGTAGTGGTACTTCAAATATTTATATAAAAAAAATCTAAAAATATGAAGAAAAGGAAAAATCCAAAGCTAGCTAGCTCAATTTTGAAAAGATAATTAACTTGTAAATTGTGTTTGATCATACATGAACTAGGTCGGACTTGGGAGGGTTTATGAAATTGAATGAAGTTAATTAATGGCCATGTTATAGTTTATACACATAGTCATATATCGAGTCTCCAGTTGCATGAAGTAGCTGCTATTTAATTTAAATTTTGATCATGATAGGGAATATAATGAGAATTAGGTATATAGATAGCGTGCACTGTAATTAATCTAGCCACGAGATGCGGGCATAACCCATCACCACCACCCGTGCTTATTGAAGTGAACAAAAAATTCCTCTCATGTCCAAATTTGGTGGAACTTATAGGTCCCATCAACCAGGATCACATGCAATATCTTACTTGTACAAACCTGAATAAGCACTAAAATAATCTTAACTGCTTTGGGTTTTCATGTTGAGAATTTTTTTCAGGATCATATGTTTCAAGATTTCATAAGCGTTTTTTTATAAATATATCTACTAATAAAATTTTCATACCAATAATAAAAATTAAATTCACGTCCTAATAAGATATGAATTTATTCTTTATTAACTAAATCAACTTTTATTTATTGCTTTTGATTTTCTGGTGTGTTACCCACATCAAACAATATATTAAAGATTTTGTATTGTACTTGTACTTATGGCATATATGGAAAATGGTTGATAAGGGGTTGAGGCGTTCATCAATGACATTTATATATTAAAATATTCATTATAATTTTTACTTATTGTCGGTCTAGAAAAATTTTAAAAGTTATCAAAATATGATAACTATCATATTTAATTTACTGCAATCAATTGTTTAGTATGTCAATTTATGATAGTCTTACTTATCTTATATTTTTTTATCCCGAGAAAGAGTTAGTTTAAGAATCAATAAAATAAGATAGAATTTCTTCCTCCCTAGAATTACTAGAAAAATGCAATATAACGATAAAAAAAAATGACCAGTTGCTAACAGAGACAGAAAACGAATTGGTAAAATAAAAATTGAAGTTGTGGCGAAATTAGCGATTACTTCGTAGCAAACACTTAGTCTCTAAATTGTTTTTATTTTTAATTTATTTTAACCCTTTAGCGACCGAAAAAGAAACAGAAGTAAATATATATGGAAATTAGAGACTGAATAATTCAGTGGCTAACCAACTTAGAATACCGCCTCATGATTATCTTTATCTATACAGAAATATTATAGGTTAAATATTAAAATATTACATATATATATAAATAAATTATATTTAATATATTATTTTTTTTATATTTATAATATTTTGACATATAATATTATTTTATATTTTACAATTTAATTAATTTTTTATGGTACCTTAATCTATATATTAGATTAAGGATTGAATCAGACAAAAATAAAATAAATAAGACATATATAAAATTAAAAATTAGACTAAAATTCTGATTTTTTAAGATAAGAAGACCAACTTCGTGAAAAGATAAGAAGACTGAAATCATGGATCAAGAATTAAAATGAACTAAAGTTACAATTTAGTTTTTTCTTAAATAGTCAATGGAGAAAAATATATTTTTCTTATATGAATTGTAAATGTTTATGAAAATTAATTTAATTAAATATTTTTAGTACTATATTTTTTATCTATTATCAATATATTATTTAGAGCTTTAACACTAGAATCAGTAATCCAGTCAGATGACAAATAAAAAAGGACAAGAAATAATTTTTAGATATGATCAACAACAAAAAAACACTGAAATTAATGATGAAATATGAACTACAGTCCTTCTATGGTTACAATTGTTTGGGTGAAGTGACCAGGTGAGAAAGGGTTCACAAAAAATATTAATCAAATAAAAATAATCTTTGTTGACCTATGTATCGCACATGCTTAAACTTGAACCCTTAAATAGTTACCAAAATTATTATATAAGAACGCCCGATATTAACTAATCAAGCTATGAAGAATTTGACATATGAGAAATACTATCATTTAAGTCATGTTTTTAAAAGATTAGCAAGCGGATTTCCCCCGAGATTCTTAGTCATTAATCTACATTATTGGAAAAAAAATACAAAATAACAAACAGTCATTAGGCTTTATTTAGTTTAGCTCTTAATAAATCATCTAGGTCAGTTTTTTCTTCTTTAAATTATTAGGGTGTATAGGTGATTTTTTTTATAGATCCGTTTTAGTGTTTTACAAAAGAAATATATATATATATATATATATGGAATAATCAAATTATATCAGTATAACTTTGATAATTATTGTATAATTTTATAACTTTTAACTTAAAAATATTTTCTTAAAATCCACTATTGAATTGAAAATTTCTTTCACATATATTACATATGCAAAATTTCATATTAATTCAAAATTATTTGCTACCTTTTTTTATATAAATAAAAATCATTTGATTATCTTCTTGTTATTGTTCAATGTAGACAAAATTTGACGCTAACGATTTTGATAATACGTATATATAATTCGACGGTTGAATCAATAAAAAATCACATTTTATATCAAATTATAAAAATAATATACTATTTATCAAAATTACGTGGTGTAATTTGATCTCTCCAATATATATATCATAAAAAAATAACTTAAATTCTCTTTCAAAGTTTATAAAGACACACTTGAATGCAAATTTAAGTTAAGGGGGGTTTTGTATCAAGAATTATTTATTTATTTTCCAAAATATAGGACTAGAAAAATTTGTCCTACATTTATTTTGAGGTAATAAAAAAAATTATTATCAGAAATATTTTATTTTCAAGAAAATTATAATCTCACTTTCAAACTAATATTTATTCCAAAAAGAGGGATAAAAATTATATTTAAGTCTAAAAATTATTTTACAATCACTATTTATATTTTAAAGCTATAAATGGTTAAAAAAATGAATAAATTGACACTAAATGGTAGAGTAAAAATTTATGTAATAAAAGTCACAATTTATATGATTAAATTGATAGAATTATATATATATATATATAAGTATTGATAAATTCAAATTAACAAGTTCTTCTAGAACTCTTCCAAATATATCTTAGCTTTGTACGTAGCTTGTACAATTACATGGGCGAGATTATAGAACTCCCCAATAGATATGTGCATCTGTTAAACAAATTGAGGACTTATACAGTCATGGTATTACAGTAATAATATTTTTACTCGCATGGTGTATTTATTGATGTGGAAATGGAAGAAGGAGGAGAAGTAAAGAAGAGAGCGATAATCTCTTTTGTTCGACTGTCTAGAAATTAATAACTAGGAACTATAAATTAATAAATAGGAGGAGAAAAACATTATGAGTTTCACGACTTTTTTTTTTACTGATTGTTATTTATTTTCTTACTCAATATATAAGTATATTTTTTAACAATACTAATGTTTTTCACTCAAAATAATCTTGTATTTTTACATAATTGATTGCTAGTGTATAAAAAGAAGGAAGGAAATATTACAAACAACCGATTATTTTGAAAAAAAGTAGATTTTCGTTTGTTTTTCTATTTCTCTCAAACTGAAAACCATTAAAATTTACCCTAATTTTCACTAACCATTTCTTTCTTCCGTTTTTTCATATATCTTATTTCTCTTCCTCTCGTGCCACAAATAGAACGGTAAAGATTAACATATTCTGGCCACAGTACAGATTCAAAATTATTCACACGAATTTACGTATAGTCCAACAACTCTATGTTTGTTATTACAGGTATTACCTACCGTGATGTGCACAATTATTTTAAAACTAATGTCACACTAAACTGCACGTCCCTTCCAACAAGTTTCCTTTTTTCGCTTTCAAAAATTAATTAGACAAAATAAGCTCACAGGAATTAAGTAGCTAGTAGCAACCAAGTCACAATTAATTCAAAAGATGCAGCAAAATAAACCTTCCCCAGAAAATGTATGTTCAAATACATATAATATACTCCTCTATCTTTTTTTTTCCTCATTAACTAATATTATTATGCTATTAATTTGTCAGCATATATTGTGATGGCATGGCGCATGGATAGATAGCAGAAGTGACAGTGAAAGGAAGAGAAAAAATGGCAGAAGCAGCAGCAGATATGCCCCTTTACCTAACATATAGAATTAAATGTGTCACAGTGGCAACCCAATCTCATAAGGAACTTTGGCCAAACTGCCACACTTGCCATAAAAATATGTCAAACTGCCACGGATCCAAGAAAATTGGCCAGAATGCCACTGCACATATTTCGTTGGCATCACCAGCGGAATTCAATGGCTGACTTGGCACTCCCACATTGGTGGACCAAATTCGCTACTAAGGGGAGCAAAGTAGGTACGGTGCTAATTTCGCTTGGCACCATAGCAAATTTTGTGGATTTCTGATTCACTGCCACGTGGCAGACTCTTATTAATTCGCAGGGGGACACTGCGTGCTTTGAAATTCGCTTGGAGACACTGCGAAATGTTTGACATATTTTTCAACTTAGGACAGCCAAGTGCTATATATACCCACCTCCTCGCACCTTGTGTTCAGAAAAATTACACTATACAAAATTGTGCTGTTATTATGTTCGATTTTTACATCACTCAATATATGTTGTGTTATTTTGCTTAGTCATTTTTTAGCATCAAACACTTTGGCACAGTAAATTAGGTGACATATTTTACTGCATGACACAGGGAAGTTATCTATTTACACCCTTTTTTAAATTAGCACACATTTTCAATTATCGCAGTTTTTTTAATTTGTATTATAATTTATATTTTAGCAATTCATATTATATTTACTTTCAATTACATTTCATTTTTTAATTAATTTTGTAAATTTTTGTAGTAATGTTAAAATTTTTATTTTTATAGTTTGATTGTTGGATGAAAATATTTTGGTAATAATTTCAACTTGTAAAACATGATATAACATATATTTATTTTAATTTTGATAATTAAATATATTGATTTTGTTGATGAATTTTTACAAATATAATTAACATTTGGGTTATATTTTCAAAATATTACCATTTAAAAGTTAAGATTTACAAGAAAAGATTGAAGTATACTTAATAAAAAAAAGGGGTAAAGTCGGGAGCAATCTTACGACTTTAAAGTTGGAGGAGGGGGTGCGGATAGCAAAAAAAATAAAACAAAACAGAAGTAAAATCAGGAGGTGCGGATAGCAAAAAAATTAACACAACTCTCTACGACTTTTAAACATTAGAGAAAAAAGTATAAAATATATAAATTAATTATTAAAATTATATATTTATTATAATATTTAACTATCCAATTTATTAATTTTCAAACAACCAAAAATTTAAATTTTATTTTTCAAATTAAACTTACATGTTATTAAAAAAATATATAAATTTATTTGCCTTTTCAAATTACTCAAATAATAAAAAATATATATTAAATTAATAACAACATTTTTTAAATTATTTATTTTTAAATTTTATTAAATAAAATAAATAATTACATCAAATATATTATTTAAATAATTTGAAAAAAAAAATTTGAAGTCCGATGATTTCATAGTCCATCATATATCCTCTAACTTAACAATAATAAACTAACATTAAACATCCTCTAGCCTAATGTTTTAAATCTCCAACCTAAATAGTATTTAACAAACTAAAAGTACATAAATACTAAATATATTCACAAATTAAAATACAAATTACTAAATTACAAAAAATAGAAACACAAAAATAAAACAAAATAACTAAGCATGAACATCGCGGAGTGCAAAGCTAATTATATTTATCAACTATAATATATAATTAATTTGCTTAATGTTACTATATATTAAATTTTTTTAAATAAATTAAATTATGCACTTTAACATAACAAAATGTCACTCTACTATTTCTATAATCCAATATATATTACATCACTTAATAATAATATACTAACATTAAATATCCTCTATCCTAATGTTTTAAATCTCCAACATAAATAGTATTTAACAAATTAAATCTACATAAATACCAGATATATTCACAAATTAAAATACAAATTACTAAATTACAAAAAATAGAAACACATAAATTAAACAAAATAACTAATCATGAACATCACAAAACTAGTTACATTTATCAACTATAATATATAATTTATTTGCTTAATGTTACTATATATTATTTTTACTTAAATAAATTAAATTAAGTACTTTAACATAACAAAAATTCAGTCTAATATTTATATAAGTTCATTATATAATCTCTAACTAAATAATTATAAACTAACATTAAATATCTTCTAACCTAAATATTTTAAATCTTTAGCATAAATATTATTTAATAAACCAAAACTACATAATTAATAAATATATTAACAAATTAAAATATAAATTACCTAATTATAAAAAATACAAACAGAAAAAAAAAAAAAAAAAAAAACTAACCTTCAAGTCTGCTGTGAGGGAGCAAGCAAGCACGCTGAGGGAGTGGAGTGATCCCAGGGGCCTTATTCGCTGGTGCCGCATGCGATGTAGCAGAAGCTGCTGCCAATTGAAGCGAAGATGCCACGTAATTCGCAGCTTTTGTCAGCGGATTACACCAAAATCGCAGCCAATCCCAGCGATCTTTCACCCTGTCAGTGCCTTCTTTCCCAGCCAATTGCGGCATGCCACATCAGCCGCGGAAATCGCTTGTGTAGCCTGCGAGGTGGCATTGCAGAAAATATTACTGACGGTGTGGCAATTTGGCATATTTTTTTGGCAAGTGTGGCAGTGTGGCCAAAGTTCCATCTCATAACTTATTGATTGGATATACTTGTCATTTTGTTGCATATATATATATATATATATATATATATATATATATATATATGAAGTGAAGAGAGAACCCAGCAGGTTTTGCAAGTAGGAAAAAAAACTTGGGCTGAAAAAAAAAAAAAAAAGAAATTGTGCTGGTGGTGGTGGTGGGGTAATGCTACTGATTAAACGTACTGCACAAATCCAGCATTATTGGCACTGGATTGAGTTGAGTGTTGAGCCCCCTAAAGTGCGCCACGTGAACAGAATAAGACATCCCTTTTATTTGATTTGTTCCCTTCCCTTCTCCTATGCTGGCTCTTCACTCTTTGGGTTAGTGGATAATCCCAAACCAAACACTTGCACATAAAAACAAGAAATAAAAAGGGAAATGGCAAGTAATTTATTCTTTTTCCTGATCAGACAGAGCCCATGGAGACATATTTTCTTTTAACTTATTAGATTATAAATTAATTTTATTTATAATAAGAAATTTTCATTGATTTAAGAAAAATTTATAATAAAAAAATTGAATACGATTTTTTTCATTAAATAAATTATTTATCACATTGATACAATCATATCTTATATTATTACATTAGTTCTATAATTTTTATTTATTTATAGTAATTAAACACAATACTAAAAAACTTATAACACTCATATTCTCTATTCAACCAACCAAACCAAATCCTCTTTGTTAACAAATTAACCTTATAGGTTAAGTAATTAGTAGATGCGTATATAATATATAATTGAATATTTTAGTTCAAGTGGATTCGTTTTATTGGACTATTATCTTTATGAGTACGTTCGTCCTCACGTGAGAGGAGTCTAGCTAAGTGTTACAGCTATCATTTATTATATTAGATATGATTAAGCAAGTTGGAACTTTGATTTCTCTTCTTCTTATGATTTATGAAATGAGTGGGTTTGCAAAGGTACGTGGGCCATTTTTCTTTTCTCTTCCGACTAATAATTTGGCAGCTAATGTACAAAACAATCAATTAAGTTTTCTTTTCTTTTTTCTCCCTAGGGTTTGTGTGTGTATCAGTGTATACAATCTGGAAAGTGATAAATTTGTACTTCTATAAGCAACAAGTAGCAAAAGATGCATGATTAGCTGAATATATAGAGCTGAACTCGAAACATGGAAAGTTCGTGGAGGCCTCGTTACACCGACAAAAGAAGAATGGGAATGGACAAATTAATGTGGATCATGTTCTTTGGAAATAGTCATGTCTCGATTGAGGAACCAATGTACCTAGTCTAGGTTAAGCTTGCTGCATTCATGAAAATGGTCCACAACATACATGGACTACGTCGTCGGTTTTTGTTTTAGGATACAAAACAAGAATAAATTAAATTAGTCTTTTTCTTATGAGAGATATGAGTATGATATGTAAACTATAATTAAATTTATACAGAGATTTAGAGTATGAACAAAATACCAATAAATTATATATACAGTACAGTTTTTAACATATCTTCTAAAAATGTGACCATACACTCTTCTATAATTAGAGTATAAATATAAATAATAATATAACTATTTATTGTATTATTGGAAAGTTATCAAAATACATTTCTCTTAAATTTAGTACTGGTACCATTTTGATTCCGGAAGCCCAAATCCAGTTACGAAACTAATAACATTCATGTTTGATCATTAATGCGTGCCCCACTCGCTCCTCCTAGTCCTTGTTTCTGCAAATGCCTCTTTCTACCGAGGAAGGTACTGAACGCATCGTTGTCCCCGTCTACTGAGGGTACAGGTCCAGTCCAGGGATGGTCATGATATATTGTACCATAACTTTTAAGTGGATATTCAGTTGAGAATTGGTGAGATGGTTGGTTTCATTGTGAGGAGAAAATGCAAGAGAATAGGTTACAAGAGAAAAGAAATAGGTAAGAAAAATGGTGAAAAGTAGTAAGGTAATTTGATTGAAGAGAAACAAAAGAAAATAGATGATAAATATTTAAATTAAAGTGGTTAAGTTAGTAATAGAAAAAAATTTGATCTATTGACTAAATTATAACGTGTTTCTCACTTTTCCAAGAAATGGTTTTTTTTTTTTTTTTTTTTTGTAAAACCGATAAATAGTGATGATTTCTCCCCAAATCTGCTCATCTATTTGGTAAAGAGTTTTTTGTTTTGTTTTATAAGAAAATTGACGCGGTCAGCAGCGATTTTAGGATTAAAAAAGGCACTGGATGGAAACTGGATAGTATTGAACAATTGTCATTCTAAACTTAATATAGTTCCAATACGGATCAGAAGTCAACGTAAAAATATATATTTGGTCAGAAGAATGTCGTCTCAAGTTAATAATCACAAGGTTACCAACTCAAAGTGTTGATAGAAATCATATATCAAAATATAAAGTCTAACTTTTATCTTTTTAAGAAAGAATTGAAAGGGAAAAATAAGGAAGAAGAAAGAATTGAAGGAGTGTATAAGATAAAATAAGAAGGAAAATGCATCTCTGTGGTTAATTAATTGGCAGGCTTGAGGAATATTGCGGTCATATCCCTGAACAAAAATGTTATCCAATTAGTGCATTGTAAGGTGTCGTAATAATAGTAAAGTCTTACCAAATAATTCTTTAGCTATTCTGGCAATACCAACACATTTAAACAATTGTTGTTTTGTAAGACCGTAATGAAAATATAATTTCTACTTTTCTTTTAACTGAATACGACGTTGAGATTTCTTTTCATGGAAGTTTGATTGGTTTCTAAGTTTGCTTTTGACTTGTTGGCCTTTAACTGATTAGTCTTAGTTTCTACCTTGTTTGATAAAACAAAAAATAGTGGAAAAGTGACCACTTAAAAAATATTATCAGATGAGAGAAATATAAATCTTTATTATAATATAGATAGTTAAGATTAAAAGTTAATTAGTGATCCTGTGATCACTATAAAAATATTTTATATATATATATATATATACTTTTTTAATTTTGATTGTTTAAGAGATTTCACTTAATGAACTCTCTATACACAGATTATCAAAATTAAATGTTATACCACGATAAAACTTGGCTGACTATTCCAATATAATCTAATGATTTGTATTGATATAATGTCATTTTAAATAATAAGAGGAGTTAACACATAAAAGGAATCAAACATACTATCATTAGTATCATGGCCAGATACACATGCATGAAATCGAATATACTCTGAAGGCAATACGGAGAATCATATGATACACACACAAAAAAGGAAATCAAGTATATACTATGATGACCATATGGAGAATATATAATTACAAGGAAATGAAACATAAATATAGAAAAAAAGAGATGAAACATACTTTATTTTGCCTTTGCAGTCAACACTGCTATTTTTTTTTTTTTATCTCATGTCAGGTGTGATTCGTATAGAGTAACATCCGCAAATTTTCGTAGGAACCCACTTCATGTAATATGTGTGAACTCAACAATTTAGAATATTCAAAATAAATTAATTACCTTTTTTTTTATGAAATTACATATTTTTCCATGTTTTTATTATTTACAACTCCCTTAATTGTTTGAATAAATACGCTACATTTTCTTATACATTATACCAATTAACTCTTTAATTGACTAAACATTACACCGTGCTTCATATAAGGAAGGTTATGGTAAATATTACAACAAAAAGGAAAAAAAAAATGTAATTTCACAAAACTTCATGGATGGACAGTTTAAATTACACTTAAATTTATTATGGATTCCATATGGAGAATGATACCGATCTTAAATATTGGCTAAGGAATTTTTTTAATACATATTATTAATATATTTTAATACATTTTTATTATAATTAGTGACAAAAATATTGTATTTATTAATTTATTAATCAATATTATTGTAATCATTAATAAAATATATAGTTAATAGTATTTTTAGTCTCTAAAATAATAATTTTTAGTTTTAGTTTTCGACATTTAAAATATATGTTTTTTGAAATATCCAAGATATATGGAAGAAAAGTATTAGTTTTGAGACTAAACTTATGTATTTTAAAAAACACAGGGATGAAAAGTATTAATTTTAAAAATCAGGGATTAAACTCAATTTAATTTTTTCACAAACTAAAAAACTCCATTAACTACATATATATATATATATATATATATATATATATATATATATATATATATATATATTGCCTACAAACGCGTTGATAATTGAGTCAATTCAAGACTCGCAGGTCATATATTTAAAAGGGCGATTATTCACTAGTTTTCTTGCAACTCCCTTGGCATGAAAAAGAAATAGGGTTTCTAGACTTTGAATAATTTACAGTACAAGTCAAGAATAATGTCCGTAAATAGATCACCACTAGTTAAAGCCTGTCTCATAAAGATCAAAACAACGATATTCCCTTGCATAAATATATGAAAACTGGTTATTAATCGACCACAATCACAATGTGAACCCATTATCGAGAGGTCAATTTAGCTTCGCCTTGTTTCTAGATAGATAGTTACAACTGAATTTGAAAACTCTCAAAATCTCAAGAGTGAACAACCGGCAGTGTTGATATCCACATGCAATATTCTACCACTATCATGAAATTTTTTATTATTATTACTTGTCAAATTAAAGATTTTATAAGGGTACAAAGTCTCTCTTAAATTGTAGTTTGAATCCATAAAAGAACTTATATAACGTGATGTCGTATTCAAGAAATAATTTAAGAAAATGGCTGGTGAAGGATTTGTTTTAGTACATCAATGATCATGAAAGCTATATTTTGCAGCCATTCCATGTGATTTGAAGGAAATAAGCGGCTATACTATATATTGTAGCAATATTAACTAGGTGACTAGTCATGGATACTGCAAAATTTGAAGGTCTAAATCTGACCATAAACTTGTCTTTAGAATTGTCAAATTACCTGACGTAGATGATGACATTACACCGATGATCGTAGATGCTATATGAAGAATGTAATTATAATATTGGTCCAATTTGAAATATCAGTGGATCTTATAGAATCTCCAAAGGTTGGTTTTGATTGATCAAATTTTGAATATATGCATGTTTCTATATATGGATTCGGCAATATTCTTTCTATATTTTATATGGGAAGTCTTGGGATCAGGTGCTACGCGCGCCGGAGATAATAACTGATAATCATTATTTACTCAAGTTCATGACAATTCATATTTCGTGTAGTATATATTAAAGAAAACAAAACAATTTTTGGATATTCATTATATTGGCATGGAGTATCTATTGAATCTAGTGAGTGTTACTCGATTAATGACTTGTGGGTAGATAAAAACAATTAATTAAACTTAAGTATTGCTGAAACGATATTTTCTACTCTAATGGGGATGATTCATCTAACCTTGCCCATAGATGATAGATTCGTAGTCATAACTGATAACCACCATTTTGTATTGCTATTTACTATAGATCATTAAAAAAAATCATTTCCGAGTATGAATTATGCTACCTTAATATCACGATCATTACTATTTTATCCTAAAATGATTTTTAATAATGATCCTAATAATTATGAATTTAACATTGTTTACTAAAATATAAATTATTACTATTTTAATTATGCTACCTCATAATATCGAAATCATTTTAATTATAAAATAAAAATTTATATTTTTAAGAATCGTTATAGATAAATATTTTAACTTAAAAATTATATTTATAGTCATGATAAATAATTTATATTATGATACAAAATTTTTTTTACCTATTGACAATTTTTTAAAACAAATATTAAAATTCAATTTATAAATACAAATGAAAATAATATATTGAAAGAAATAAGCATTTAAATAAATCAAGCATATAAATAAGATAAAAAAGTGATTTGAGATAATTGAGAAATGTCGTATTTCATTTCATGTTTCAGATGTGATTTTTCACAATTCAAAAATGATTTTAGAAGCTAATTCACATCCCAAACACGAATTTTCTATTCTCAACGTGTTTTCAAGCAAGTTAAGAGAATTTATTTTGTTTTATTATATACTATGTATAGATTTTCTCATGTATATTTCGTTTAACTACATTAAGCTGTATGAATATATAGCTTAATATTTTTTATTTATTTTTGGCTCTTCCTTTTTGTCATTCTCTTTCTAATATTTGTAGTAGTTGTCATTTGTTTGCTATAGTTATATGAATATAATTAGAACCTATATTTAATCTCTGTTTATTTGAATTTAATAGGTTAACAGTATAAAAGTCTTCTATATTAATATAGTGCATCAAACTTAGAATACTCTAGATTTTAACAGGAGTTGGACAATGTGATTGTTACGAGTTTTAATAATAATAGGCATCATAGAATGCTTGAATTATTAAAAATGTCCAAAATATTTTATTTTTTATTGAATAAAATATTGAAAGATAATAACAGTTTTTTATTTACAGATAAGTTTATTATGTGATGTTATCTTGTGTTGACTATTTGTAATTTTATTTCGAATTTGGAACTAGCTTTTAATTTAGGTAAACAAGGATTTTAATTTTTTAAAAAAGAAAATCTGAAAAATGATTAAATTAAGACAACAACTTAATCAAGGACTATAAACTATAATTTTTTTTATTGAGGGACTAAAATGAATGAAAATTCTTAGGGTACTAAAAATTGAATTTCAAAATTTGTAAAAATAAAAAAATGACTGTCAAAATATTATGTGATACACACATAAGGATGTCACATTCTTGGGATACCACATGACATCTCCATATGATATCATAACTTAGGAGACGCCTATATATGTGATGTATTATCTTGATGTGAATATTTGTTTGTCTTTAACATTTAAAAGATCCATTTATCATTAGGGACTAAAAATACTGATAGGAAAATGATAGGAGATTAAAAGTTGTTAAAAAAATTACAAGAAACTAAAATGGATAGATAGGATTAAATTTAACCCTTAAATTTCAAATACAAAACATAGATAGATAGGATTAAATTTCAATCTTGATCACAGGCCCAATCTTAATTATTAAGGCCCATGTGAGTTGGCAAAAGTAAAAAGATTTGGGTTCACAGAACACGCACGCGACTATGGCAAATTGGCAATAGCATAAGACTTAAGAGGTTGTATTGTCTCCCTTTTTCTGAGTTTACGCAAACACCGACCTCAGTTACAGTTAATCTAACCGTTTGATTCGCTGAGGTCATGGCGTTTTGGCACCGAATCCGAAACCCCAACCTCAAAACCCTGTGCCTCCAATTCCAACGATGTTATGTTCACCGTCCGCATGCTTCCACCCCCAAACCCTTCCCTGTGGACATTCAACATCCGAATTCTGTGTTTCATGGCAGACCCACAACTGTTTTCAATACCGTGAGGTTCTTCGCTGCACCTGTTCAGGTAATTTTTCAAACTTTTATTGCCTGAGACTATGAAAGTTCTTGCATTTGCTCTGTTTTTTTAAATGGGTTGCTTAGTAATGGATCACTGTGCTACTCTTTTGAATTTGATGATACTTTGTGGGATTATTTCAGTATCAGGTAAAGCACAACAATGAGGAGGACTCGAGTGAGCTACGGTTGAATGAGAAAATCAAAGCTCCATATGTCAGGCTTGTGGAGGATGATGGTAAACCTATTGCACATTTGAATTTAGGCTGGTTTGGTTGTTTACTTTTCTAATGTTTTTAAAGAGTAAAATAGTACATGCACCGATAGTATAAAAGTATTTTTACAGGGTCATTCCATCACCATCTGTCATGTGTGGTACGCTTGTTGATTTTTATAATAACTACCTTAATTAGCATATCTACGATGATTTCTGATTGGTTGATATTGTAAAAAAATTTAAACTGATGGTTCATATTGCATAGTATTAAACTCATGTTTTAATCCTGATTGGTGGCATTGCATATGTCCATTAACTATTAACTCATTATTCTCTTAAGTGATTAAATTGTGGAATGCTATTGTGGAAAACTGCTAGAACTTAAAGCTATGAACCTATTTTTGTGATAATCATATTACACTTGCGCATGATTATCAGATAATTGTTTTCTCCTGCTTAAACCAATGTAACTAAGATAAACTGCAATGTTGTCTGGGACCTTTCTTAGGCCTAAGCAAGTTGAAGCCCCTCAAAGAAACACACATGTAAATTTGAACCATATTAGTATTAATTAATACATGGACTTGGAAGATCAGCTTTGTGTGTTATTTACTATAGAAATGCATGGAAAGTATTTCTTGAGCTTTGAAATTCCCATTAAATGTATGAGTTCATGCAGGGCATCATTCAATATTGCCCAGCTTTGAAGCATTGGAGCGTGCCAAGATGCTTAAACTTGATTTAGTTGAGGTGAATGAAATTTCTTAAGTCTTTTCCCATGTTAAATTAAATGAGACATTTTTTTAAGACTTTCTTATATTAAATTTCTGAAGATTTTTTTAAGAGATACCTGCAAAATAGAGATGCTGAGTTAAAGTAGATTACATAATTTCAAGTAAATTCATCATTTACTGAAGGGTTTATTTATTTATTTTTGCATTCTCTGAATATTTCAAGTCATTCTGTTATGATGGGTCTGGACTTTGGTAGGTAGGAAATAAATAGGGCGAATGAAAATAGAGAAAATGAATAGAGATTGGTGAGAAATAAAGTGGAAATAAAAAGAGTTTGGTTGAAGAGAAATAGAAAAGAGATAGAGAGGTGAAATGAAATAGGTGAGAAATAGAGTGGAAATAAATAATGGGCCTGACCCTATTTCCACTCTATTTCTATGATACCAAACAACCAACATTTCCATCACCCCCGTTTCTACCCTCTCCCTTCTATTTCCATCCAACCAAACACACCCTATGTTTTAACCTTAACTTGGGGCAAAAACAACTGAGTGTGTCTGTCTAACATTATGTAGTGATTATTTTTCATCATTGCGAACAACATATCCTTAATATTTTGCATATTTCATTATTTTGTGACTAGTGATAGATAACATACATTTGTCAAACTGTAAAGCATTAAATTTTCTTTGGAATATATGTGAGGAAGTTTGGGATGTTGGGTTAAGCACATTAGGGTGCTTCCCATATCTTGTGACATTTATTATATGAGGATTTGGTCATGTTACAGGTTGATAAAAATGCTAAGCCACCTGTCTGTAAAATTATGGACTTCCACAAGCAAATGTATAAGCGGCAAGAAAGGGAAAAGGAGCGTGCTAAAAGCAGGGTACAGTATGATGTGAAAGTTGCTTGTGAAATTTCTTTAATTGCTTTTGGTTGAAATTAACGATGATTTTTTTGTTCTACTCATTTTAATTTGATAGTGACATGTTCAAATGTTCAAACACATGAATCTTTATTAGCAAAGCATTGGGACTGCACATGCTTTTTGCCAGTTAGAATACATGTGCCATATTATGTGCTAAATATGTTGGCAACGTAATTAGATATGATGAGTACATAAAGTAAGAATGCAAGATGGAATTTAAATGGGGATTAAGGTTATCAAAAGCTCCTATATCACTGCATGCTGTACAAATTACAAGTGCATACTTATTTTTCATCTTTTTAAGTCAAGGATACTTGCTAAGAATGGCTTTAACCATCAACAGTTGTATGTTTCTATTGGAGTAAGCTATCATGTGTCTGCTAACTTTGAAAGAGTTTGATTCTGATTGGTCCAGGCCTGTATAATATACATGACTAAAAGAATCAGATTGCTTGCAGCATATTCACCAGATCTCGTAGCATCTAACTGAATGTTCATCCTCGAGAGACTTTCTGGAAAAACAAAGACCAAATTGTCTGGCACATAACTAAAAGAATAGGCTAAATGAAATTCGTGCTTTCCTCTCATTATTCCAAATAATAGTTATGATAGAGCAAGCTTTTGTATAGCAATGATGGTTTAAAAATGAAACTGTTTATAGTGTTAGTATACTTCATCAAATAGCTAGGAATTAGAAGTGAAGCTTTGCATTTTCAGTACTGAAACTACCAACAAAACCGAATAGTGTGTGTACTTTGAAAAGTTAAAACATATTCCATTTATTAATTAGAGCTTTACATTTTTTATAGTGATTCTATTTTTATAGTCATGGGTTGGTGCTTGCTGACTTAAACCCAATATAAATAACTGCTTAACATTTAATGGGAGCAAGCCTTAGAGCAATACTAAGGTTCAAGTCCTGGAAACAGTCTGTTCGCTTGTGCGGATAAGACTGTCTACATTTATCCCCCCAAACCTAGCTAGGTGGGAGTCTCATGCGCCAAGTTGCCCTTTTATAGTCGTTATGCTCTTATGGCATGTGTAGTGAACTTTCAAAGACAAATCTTTAATCCTTAGATCATTAGATGTAATGTAGTTCTTAATCAGTTTTCTGATAAATGCAGGCTGAGATGACGCTGCGAAAGGATGTTAAGGAAGTGCGATTTTCTGAAAAAACTGTAAGTTTTCTTTCTCTGTTTCCTTTCTTTTATTTTTCCATATACTTTAAATATTTTAACAAACTTCTTTCTTATAAGAATTATCTACTATGAATTAAGTTTAGTAGGATGTATCTTCTAATAGGTTTCCAATTGTGAGCTGGAAGTCCTTTTTTTTTGCCAATTAAAAAAACACGTCCCGATATAAATCTGACACAGATTAATTTGAATACACGTGTCAATTATGTTTAATGGTTCAATAATCAAAATTAATTCTATCAGAATCAATTTTACCAAATTTTAGAACAAACCTTTGCCAGGCCAATAGATGTTTTGGATCAACCTTTTGGTATTGATGTTTCACATGCAATTGAACTAGGAAGCAGGTTTTATCTCCTTAGTCTGCTGAAGCAGACCTTCATGGTTTATAGGCTGTAGCTGAATATTGTTCACTTTCAGCTCCACTGTGCTTGCTTTCTATGAGCAAGCCTATAGCTTTTAGTGCCTGACTCAAACAAGTAACCTGGTGAAGGAAATTAACCATTCGAGATTCAATTTGTAGGGAGAAATGTTGAACCTGCAAGATATTATGTCTTTATGTGTATATATTGGGGTTAAATATGGTGTCTGTATTCTGAGTGTCATGTTTTTCTTCCTAATCCCAGAAAAGGAAAATTTGATTGCTTAAATTTCTGCTGTTTGATGTTTTCAGGAAGCAAAAGACCTGAAGAACAAAGCAGATACGATTAAAAAGTTAATGGAGAAGGGTTATCGAGTGAAGGTAATCTCTTTTTGCTGTTTGGTTTTGAACTAGATTTTTTCATCTATATTGTCTCTACAGTGTCTCAGGAGCAATCTTGTTAGTAATTGTGTTTCCACTATGTTCAATCACGAGAAAATACTGTGTTAATCACATTTCCTAGGATATTGGTAAACAATTTCTTTTCCTTCCTTTTCCTTTTTCATTTAAGGTAAGTAAAGGTTTCTACGAAAAAGGAAAACAAAGTAGTAGGGATTTTGTTTATCAATTTTATTCTCTTTCACACAAAAAATGAATTGATAGGCCCCGGACTCACAGCTTCCACATAGACAGGGCTATGCTCTGTCCAATTGAACTACTACAATACTAGGGAAAGGGGTGTACAGTATACATTTTTTTAACAGTTTCTTTCAAACCTTTCTCTTTCTATTTCGAATTCAAGCCATTTTGCTATAAATGAAAGAAGTGGATTTTATTATATATTGATATCTATACCGATATGCACTTTAGTGAGATTGACATAGATTACTTGTAATCCGTTTGTTATTGACAAATCAATTGAAAATTTAATCAACAGATTTTTTTTATAAAAATTCTTTCCCAAGATTTTCTATTTGTTAGTGAGAGGAATATTTAAGTTTGCAGCTTCCAACAGCATCTATGGGTTACTGTGTGTCATCTATATAGTTGGTGAATCATATGTCAGAAATATGATTGTTTTTTGTCTATTTAAAACAGTGCAAGGTATCGGGCAAGGAAAATCAGGACTTGACAGTATTATTTTCTCCTATTCTTGCTCTGGTACGATATTCTTTCTTTATTCTGGGATTTTTCTGTTTGAACTCTTAAGATTTTTTTATTTTACCTTTTCCCTCCTATTTCTCTACAAACCCTTCATTCTGCATTAAAAAATTATTTGCAGATGGAAGATATCTGTATTGTGGAAAGTGGACCACATATGGCAAAAAAAGATGCATTTATGATTGTCAGACACATTAAGTATGGGCTATCTAAGAAAGGTGGGAAAAAATTGCAAAATGCAACAAACGTTAAGACTCAGGAGGGTGATATGGAGATATCAACTGCCAATTCTAGTGATTCCATTGAATACGGGAGTCATGCTGAATCTGGGTTTGAAACAGAGGAGGAGGTGGTTTCTGATGGTAACAAGCTTTCTAAAAGTTCCTTGCCTGTATTTAGCAACAATGTGAACATGACTGCCTCTCCTAATAATCAAACAAATGCTGCCCCACAAGCATCTCCTGCGTCCGAAAATAGGTATAGTTATAGGAGCCAAGAGAATAACGTCCAATCTAATGCACAAGTGCCTCCTGCTGTGACTGAGAATAGGTACAAAAGAGTAGAGCCAAGAGGCAGATTTCAACAAACATCAAATAATACAGGTATGAACTATCAAGGTCCTGGAACAAGAGATGCATTCAGGTCACCACCGCCGAATTGGAATCGGACAAGGCAAGTGCCGGTAAATGCTAACCTTAATCCAAGAATAGAAAATAACAGGCAAGCTTTTACTCCTCCTGGACCAAGACACTCCATGCTTTCCCATGAGAATATCCGCAATCCTCCTCCTAATGCTCCTAATACCCCTAGACTGGGTTATGGCAATTTTAGTAGCCCAAGTGAGTGTATTCCTATGCATCATGGTGTTCCCAATACCCCAAGATCTTCTAGTTATGGCAATTTTAGTGGTCCAAATGAGGGTATCCCCAGGCATCCTGGTGCTCCCAATACCCAAAGATCTTCTAGTTATGGCAATTTTAGTGCTCCAAATGAGGGTATCCCTAGGCATCCTGGTGCTCCCAATACGCAAAGATCTTCTAGTTATGGCAATTTTAGTGCTCCAAATGAGGGTATCCCTAGGCATCCTAGTGCTCCCAATACCCCAAGACCTTCTAGTTATGGCAATTTTAGTACTCCAAATGGCCCTGAGACACAAGGTGTAAAAGCAGGCATGCATAGGAACAGAGAAGGGAATCAGTGAATTTGAGAAATAATAACAGTCAGCAAATGAGGTATATTTGCAACTCAAATAGAGGAGGGTTGTATCAAAGGCGACCTATAAAGGATGGCTAATATATTTCAAGGACAAATGTGGTGCAGTGACACATTATATACTCTTTAGAAACATGAAGCAATGGATGACACCCTTCATTCCACAGGGCTTGTAGCTGTATTTATTTACCTTGGATGACCTGTGGAAACATATCAATTTATTTAGTGAGAGTTTTGGTGGGAATTTTTCATCATCTATTGTTGGTAGTTTTAGCATGGAAGCAAACAATTTTGATGTTTATTTTATTTTATTTAACTGTGGAGACGGGGATTTTTTACCTACTGACCACTGGAAATTTTGATGTACGATGTAATCTGTTTTGCCCTTCCTTCCTAAGCACGACCTGGTTCTATCATTGTTTAATAATCATACTTTGGTCTATCAATGTTTAATCATAAACATGGTCTTGTATAATCATACATTGGCTTGTATGATAAGATTGTTTGCATTTTTAATAATAATTTTAGAAGTTATGTTTATGGTGTTTTTTAATTGATTAATAACAAGAATCTTTATACTATGATTTTTCAACAAGATTTTTATTTTCAATTTGGCGTACAAAATTATTACGTTTGATAAATTAATCAGAAAAATAAATTTTAGCAAGTTTTTTTTTTTTATATAACTCTGTCAATTGTCTAGGCATCTTTGTAGATAGTGTGTTTGGAACTCATTTCTTCCACGTTGAACAGAAGTTTTACACTTTTCAAATGCATAAGGCACGTTTTTTATTGTTTTTTTTTTTTTTTACGTTGAACGTGCTAATACGTTCGTTCAACTCAAAGCAACAAAGAGACATGCTTAACTGTTGTGCTGCATCGAAAACTGTGATATCTCTAAACCAAGCATACACAGACTTAAAGCAAGGCGAGTATTAGATTGGGTTAGAACAGAATTTAGTTGAACCTAACCAATATCCAAACTTCTAGGAAAAGTTCAAGTGTAACTTGCGAAGAAGAATGTAAAAGTTTGAAAATAATAGTAGTATATTTTTTTAGCAAATTCTTTTAAATATGTTATTAGAATTTTTCATAAGAGCATCTTTAGTGCAAGATCTTCAAAAATGATCTTGAGTTCAATATTTGATCTTCACTAGATCTTTCAACAAAGGAGTTGAAGAGATCTTCAACATGAAAGATGAGTTTTTATAGAATATCTCTTAATATCTTCACATTATTCAAAAATAAATAAATTTTCTTCCTTTTTCTAAGATTTCAAAATAAGATCTACCATTAAAAAAAATGGAAGAGATCTTGAGAGATCTTTAATCCTATTTGACATTATAAAATCTATCAAAAAGTAGTGTAAAATCTCAATTTAAGGTCTACCACTAAAGATATTCTTAAGTCTTATTTTTTATTTAACTAGTCTCATTCATAATTTTATAATTTTAAATAAATTTTAACCAATGTGTCAAAGAGTGTAATATCAGTCCTCCTTTTTTGGAATAAAAAAAAAGGATTGTTTATAAAAGGGTGTGTGAATAGTAATTCTCTTGTCGGGCTTTAACAAGGTGAACTGGACTGAGTTTTCAAAAGCACATTCTTTAACGGCTCAAAAATCTGTCGATGACAGTAATTAGTTAATTAGTAGAAAATAATAATATTGATGTGTAGTATGCAGTATAAGTGTATTGTAAGAGGGAAGAACCCCGTTGTCAAAATGTCTCCACGTTAAATTTTGATTTTGATTTTGATTTGAAGAGAGAAGATTTTGAGTTTGATAATGGCAAATGCTAACGTGCAACAGTCAGGCAGCTATTGAAAAGTGTTTGTCTGCTGTGTTTGTTCGAAGAAGCTCAGGTCGCAGATTCGACCACTCAAACCCTAACGCTTCCAACTTGGAAGGCCTTCGTTCCAGAAGGTAATTTATTATGAGTATTATTATTTTACGATAATTCACTTCTCTACCAATTAGGTTCCCATTGAGTTATGCATCGTAGCAACACCCACCCCCAATGATTCCACATCGTTAATTAATCAATTAATTACTTGATTTTTGCAGATATTGACCAAACACAAGTTGTTCTAAATTACATTGTTGCAAAATTAGGGTTACGATGGATTTTGACGAGTATGAGTATTTAGAGAACGCAGTTGAAAACCCTCAAGTTAAGCACAGGGCTAATGATGGGGACAAAAGTGTGAAATCCGAAGAGAATGGGCGGAATGGGAGTTCAAAGCATAAGGATGATGATGATGATGATGTTGATCTCCATCCCAAGCATTCAAAATCTGGAGGTGATTTTCGTGATCGCGAGAGGCTGAGAGAAAAAAGAGGCTCATCTCGTCATGGTTCAAAGTCCAGAGATGGAGACAAGGACAGAAGCTCTGGGGGCAGTAGGGATAGGAAGAGGGATAGGGACAGAGACCATGAGAACAACGATAGGAAGAGAGACAAGGAGAGAGACCATGGGGACAAGGATGTGAAGAGAGATAGGGAGAGAGACAGAGACCGCCGTCGTGACCAAGAAAGGGACAGAAGGGACCGTGGGAGCGAGGCTGAGCTGCAACAGCGAAGCAGAAGTAGGTCTGATAGGCATCGAACTGATATGGATGACAAAGACAGAGAGACAAGTCGTGATGGGGAGTATAGAAATAGAGAGAGAAGCCGGGATAAGGATTACAAAGACAGAGGAAGGGTGAGGGAATCAAGGGAACGGGATAGAGAAAACAGGTATTATTTTATATTCAAGTTTTATTCATTTTAGCTGCTGCGCCAAATAATTTTGGTGGTGAAGTTATTTAGCTACCCTAGATTTGTTTCTTATTGACTTTCTGCATCCATCGTGAACAAGGATTATCTACATAATGATTTCTTTTCTGCTGTATCTCATCTAAAGAATCAACCTTCTACCTCGATATTCTTAAATTCCTAAGTGTGATATATACATATATATATAGTATTGCCCTTTAGCAAAGCATTGGATATGAAACAGATGCGGAAAGGCTATTTACTTGAAAGGCACTTAATAAATGACTAAAATTCCTTTGGCTTTCAGCATAAAGTCCTCTATTATAGATAGCTCTGCTCCCTTGAAACTACTTTTAGATTCTTCATCTTTGTCATATTTATTGTCAAAATGTGTATAAGAGTATACTTACTCGATGTGTATGTTTTTTTTTTAGAGAGCTAACTTAGTTGTCTTCGGTTCTTGAGTTTTCATATAGTTAGTTGTGTTGTTTAACAGCGTTATATTTTCTGAATATTGAATGTTAGATTCTGGGAACTCGCCATCAAATGATCTTTCTGGTAATTGGGCCAGGCACTGGAATCTCAGGTCATGGGTTTCAAAAGTTTCTCCCTCCTGGAATGTATTTGAAAGCATGCATGGCAGCCATGCATTGTTTGAATGTCCGTTGTAGCAGTGGTGATGCCATGCTATTTATAATCCTTCCCTCTTCAACTTTGTTGCTTAATTGCATTTATTCTGTTGCAGAAATGCTGGTGATGGAGTAATGGGCTTATGCTTAAGAGAAGCAATTCATCTTCTGATGCCTGTGGGCAAAAAGAATGTTCATTTGGCTACATGTTGGTCCCAGTTTCTGTTACTGCATGTAATAGATTGGTGTCAGTTGTGATTAATTTTATTAGATTTTAGAAAGTTATCCAATTCATGGCTTTTCAATTTTCCTTTATCAATTAGTTCATGGATTTTTTGAGTGAATAAAGTCCAGTCAAAAAATTGGTCTAGTCTACGCAACAGATGAAGCCCCTTAAACCAGTTTAAAATCCACTATCAGATGAAGTCCATCATTGTCTTTTGTTTATGTCCAGACCTGGGTGCTCCATTGCAACATTAGTTTTTGTTCATATCATTGGTAACTTGCTCTGATCAATGTGATTAAAGCTTTTAATTTTGATATTGTTGCATTCTAGTGATTTACCAATTGCATGGATAGGATTGGGTTTTTTTTTTTTTGTCTGTGTGTACTGTGCTGTCCTGTTTCTGTTGATTCTCCCTTCAATTTAATCACATCACTAGTGATGTCTTGCATAAAACTAGTTTTATGTATTAAAAAGTTTTTTTTTTTTTTTTTTTTTTATGCTTATGGTTCTCTTACTCAGTATATATATAAGCTTTTAACAGGTTTCAACTTAATGCAATTAGGTCCCGCACTCTCTCGTACTGCCATCAATCCAAGTTGGTGATGCTGTTCCAATATAAGATTTTGTTTAATTTATAGAAGGTACAAAATCTTGTATTAATAGCAATTGGATGGCATCCATTCCCTTTAATTACCATTTCCGTCAATCCACGGGTTTGATTCTTTTCAAGTTGAAGAAGCAAAGTCATGAATTCAAACCTATGTTACCTGGTGATTTCATGTTAACTCAATTCGGTTCCCTGCAGGCCTATGTCACGTGGATTTGGGCTTTATACATGTAAAGACAATTTGCTGCCATGTTGCGAATTTAAGGAACATGAAAATTTTGTGTTGGGGAAATATGGTTTATGCAAGATGTTATTGTTATTTTCAAATCTGAACTGCTATAAAGAGGTTGCATGTATAATAACAACTTGGGCTATAATTGTGTTTTTGTTATGTTGTAGACGGCATAAAGAGAAAAAGGAAGAAGCAACAGAACCTGAGGCTGATCCTGAAAGAGATCAAAGAACTGTGTTTGCTTATCAGGTATTCCAAATACATCTAGAATGCAATCACATGATCTGTTTGTTTAATATTCATTAACTGCTGGATCTAATCTTCAAAACATTTTTACAGATTTCTCTGAAAGCAGATGAAAGAGATGTATATGAGTTCTTCTCAAGGGCTGGCAAGGTCATAATATTCCATTCACTTACTTTGCTAACATAAAAAATTCAAAATTGCTTTCCTCTGTTATTGTAGCTGGCTTTTCCTTTTGACTTTTTGAATGTACTAAATTCTTGTCTCCCATAAAGAATAAGAGATTGCTAGATGAAATATGAATGTGAGGCATGTAATGCATTTCTCTGATTTTTTTTTGATCAGCAAAGATAATATATTATATATATGAAAAGAAGTACAAGAAGTACTATAAGAGAAAGAAGAGGCCATCAGTAGCCTAACAAAGCTTTGGCAGCCTAATACATGATAAGACCTGAATTAAGATGCCAAAGATCAAGCTAGAAAAACCCACTTGATGGCAAAAAGAAACATAAGAGACATCCTAATTACAACCTCCTCTACAAACAAAACCATCTTTGATATGGCTAGACCAGATGTAGAAAGGAATATCAAAGCCTTTCTCCAAGTTTGCTAACCATGACCAGCAAAAAAATCAAAGCCTTTCTCTGATTTATTAGTAATCAGACAAAGCATTGGAAGGAAATCCATTCTTGTTAGTAACAATGTAACATGAATTAAGTTTAATTCCATGATAGTGTAATGAATATTACACATCAGTAAATCCGATGGTATTTCATGTGAAATATTATAGTTATACTAAACTTAAATGATGTTGCAGCTTCTTGCTTACTGATAGTGTGTATAGTTTTTCATTGTTAACTGGACCCAATTTAAAATCATACTCATTTTCTGTTTTTCCCCCTTTTTTATTTTGCTTCCAAAAAAGCAGTGCTTCTTCAACCTATGTTTTCTTGACATCTCTAGTTTACTAATTTTAGGTGCGAGATGTTCGCTTGATTATGGATCGCAATTCAAGACGTTCCAAAGGTGTTGGGTAAGCATCACATAACTGTGTTCACTCGACTTTGTTTCTCCTCTTAATTATGTATGGAAAAAGGCAGCATGAAAAGGCTGTTGGGAGAAGACTTAGCTGTTATATAAATAAATATAAGATTATATTTTGAAACTTAGTCCTTAATGTTTGATTCATATGAGTTCTTACAACTTCAGTTCCCTGTAACTTGATTGATATTAATTCTGTGAACTAACTTGAGGTTGAACTAATATATGAACTGATATTTTGTTAAGAAAATGTAAAGTTAAAATGTGTAAGCATGACACACACATGTTTATCAAGCGAGCGTGATAGAATTTAACCTTGACCATTCAATCTTAGATCATGGATGGTGTAAATTACCTCCTCTCGTGTTCTTACCTAATGTTCTCCCACATATGTATGTATACATGCTTGCATGTATGTATGAAAGTATATCTGTGATAGTATTGGTTGAGAATCTAAAGGAAAGAATGATTTTTTATTGATGAACCCAAAATCAAAATTGTTGTGCCACTATGGTAGCAGCCTTTGGCTAGGGTTAGAGGATACAAAATGAATGATTTCCCCAGATATTCGAGAGATCAAGACTCTCCTTCGAAGAGTCTAATCCTTTCTCAAATGATATGATTTCTCTCAATCTCCCCTATTTATTTATAGGTAATATGCTTTGTATCTTCTACTATCTCAGCCCGCCAGCCCAACTAACCTAACCTGACTAACTCCCTCACTAACAGATACCTAACTAACTACCGATAGGTATCTTTCAATCTGCTACTCTTCATTATGATAATGGTCCTTGATATTTTCTTTTTTATGATGCATATATATTATATGGAGACCAGGGTGGGTATTTACATGATGTGACCACTGACCAGGTCACTAGTTACAATCACTTTGTCAATAGTTGTATTTAAAAACAATAACTATAAAGATATTTTATGGTAGATGGTGTAAGCCTTATCTTTATTGGCTTTGTATGACTATGTACTGCATTCTTTTTTTCAGGTATATTGAGTTTTATGATGTCATGTCTGTCCCCATGGCAATAGCACTTTCGGGCCAACCTCTTCTTGGTCAACCAGTGATGGTGAAGCCATCAGAAGCGGAAAAGAATTTGGTTCAGTCCACAACATCTGCTGCTAATGGACTCACTGGACTTATAGGCCCTTATTCTGGGGGAGCAAGAAAGCTGTATGTTGGCAATCTGCATATCAGTATTACCGAAGCTGATATTCGTAGGGTAAGAACTTCTTGTTTCTTTTGTCCTTGGATAATTTATTGATACATTTTGTGATTGATTCTCTAGAACTGGTTAACTGAAAGGGATCCTCACTCCTCATCATATGATGGAATGCGAGACCAGAATGAGATTGGTCCCTGGACTGAGAACTTATCCGCTCCTTTTCTTTTTTCTTTGCTTCTTTTCCTCATGTTACATTTCTTTCTGATTACTTGAAAGTCAATATTTTCTTTCCTTTGCAATTTGATAATAGTATTTTTTTTATTTCCAACATTGTTTCCAATTGATTGTATTCTTTTTTACTCCTTTGTTAAATTGGTTAGGTGTTTGAAGCATTTGGTCAGGTTGAGCTAGTCCAGCTGCCTCTTGATGAAAGTGGGCACTGCAAAGGTTTTAGCTTTGTGCAGGTGAATTTTATAACTATAGATGTATCGAGTTTTTGTAATTTTTTTCTCCAGTTATATGTATTGGTTACTTTAGCTGTATATTGAGCAATTGCTCATTCTATGTGGAAACTTAAAATGATTTTAAACCAAGGGAGAACTTCTATTTGGATCCAATGGAGTAATGAATGAAGTTGCTAGTGGGTTCTGACTTCTGAGGCTATTCTACTACATGGACTTATCATAATGCTTTTTGCAAGTTGCAGTTGTTTCCAGCTATGTACTTAATTAAATTGTTTACTGTAGTTTACACGCCTTGAAGATGCAAGAAATGCTCAGAGCTTGAATGGTCAATTAGAGATTGGTGGTAGGACAATCAAGGTATTGTTGATTTGTTCATAAATCTGAGTTTGGTTATCCTTTTACTAAAATTTGGCTATATATTTTGCTAAAGTTTGAGGTTCTATTAAATTTTATAAAATGTGAATTGTTGAAATGCCATAATGATCAGTCAGCTTATGGATTATTTTAATTTGTATCTTGATCTTGTGATATATCTAACTGGATGCATAAATTGTGCGTAATAAACTAGTCAACTAGTCATGCATTCCAAGTCTTGCTGTTGGGTTGCTGGACTGGTGGACTCTATCAGGGGTCAAGTGGAGTCTTGAATGAATCCTTGTACCTTTTAATATACTAACCAGACCAGCTTGTTGGAAAGAATTTTATTCACCAGTTAGTGAATCTTGTAGATTATTTTATTTTATTTTTATGGGAGGGGGGTCTTATTGGGTACCGTGCAATCACACAACAATCGAGAAGAGAGAAAAGGAAAGAAGAAAACAACAGACATAGTTTATCCTGGTTCACCCAATGGGCCCCCGTGTATATCTGCTGATGGCATAGTATGATCCATACCCAACAGATTTTTTAATTTCTATGGTTTTACCCATCTATGTTACGTAAGGGAAGGATATTTTATTATTTGTACTAGAATAGTGTTAAAACTGAAATCATAAGATCAAGTAATGCAGTACTATTTACTACAGATCTGCGACAGGTATCATTGTGACATCAGTAACATTAGGTTGCGAATAGAGAACTGTGTGAAACTCTGGAAAACTAAAAAAAGGAAAAGATAACACGAGCATTTGAGAATAGTAGACTCTCCCTCCTTTTCTATTTGCATCTTTCTTTATTACTGTTCCTGTCCTTCCTTTCTTATCCCCCTCCTAACTGAACATTCACACATGAATAAGTGGTTATTCCTCTTTCCAGAGTGTTAGCATGACTCGTGGATCTCTGATTCTCTACAACCTCCTTTCTTCCAAAACAGAGATTTTCAGATAACTACTATGATGATCTTTGTATATCTACACGTGCTTTTCATTTGAGCTTGACTTTAAGTTGCATTTTATGAGGATTAGCTACCAAGTGGATATTCTGGTAATGATCTTATGCATAGATGATCTAAATTGGGTGACCTTATTGCCTCTAGTTTTTGTTTTATGAATTAGGTATCAGCTGTTACTGATCAATCTGGAATGCAAGAAGTTGGAGGAAATACTGGTGATTTTGATGATGATGAAGGAGGTGGCTTGGTAAGTGATCTATTTCTGAAGAAAACTGGTTATAGCCTCTTTAAAATTTTACTAAATTATACATATTTCCCTGATGTTTAGAAAGTCGATGTGGAACTCCACTAATGCATTGTAAGTTGTAATAGCCACAATTCATAGCAGAATAATTATTCCATTAGTGTGGTTATACTGTAATTGAACTTGGGCACTCTATGTTTTAGTTATCTATTCTTTATTTCATATATATATATATATATATACATATATATTAGCAGCTGAATGAGTTTTGCTGAGAATTATTACTCATTCATGTGATCAACTAATCTAGGGAACTAAAGCTAGTTAATTACTTTACATGTTTTGGACAACCTGAGAGGTTGGCTGTTTAAGTTCTGAATATTAGAAATTGGATTATATTGGTATTAGTCATTGCTAGGTGTGAATTTAGACCTTGCTTGCTTCAGCAAATTAAATTGGTATTGTGCTATTTTATACATGTGAAAAAAGTCTACTCTCCCCATTTTTTCTACAAAAACAAAATTACAATGATCTTAATAGTTGATATTCAATAAACCATGATCAATTTGATTTATTAGCAGCTTCGCCGAATATTCATTTCTGTTTGAAATTTGGTATTAACTAGTTCTTTTTGTAATATAATTTAACTTGTGCTAGTTTTAATACAAACCACTGGCACTGCTTTAGCTGACCTTTCTGAAATTTTCAGTCCTTGAATGCATGTTCTCGAGCAATGCTCATGCAGAAATTGGATCGTAGTGGTACTGCATCAAGGTTGGTCGCCTTCCATTTTTGGCTTTTCACATGTCAAGATCAATGATCATAATCTCACTTGTGCATTTGTTGACAGCATGGTTGGTTCCATCGGTAATTCTGTTGTCAACACCACAGGTCTTAATCTACCAGCAACAGGAAACATACTTGCAGCTGCGCCTGTGGGTGGATTGGCAGGTGGAGGTCTCCAAATTCCCACGGCTACAATTCCTTCTAGTGATACAATCGGTGTTCCAAGTGAATGCTTAATGTTAAAGAATATGTTTGATCCCAAAGATGAGGTGACTAAATAGCATGTTTACTTGGTTGTTTTTTTCATACTTTTCTTTTGTCTAATGATATTACCGGCATGATGTGCTGCAGATTGAACCAGATTTTGATTTGGATATTAAAGAAGATGTTGAAGCTGAATGCTCTAAGTTTGGGGCGTTAAAACACATATATGTTGAGAAGTGAGTTAACTAGTAATCCTTATTTGTTCCTCTTTTACTTCTGAGACTATAAGTTTGTGGTCTTTTAATTTATGGATTATTTCTATGATAATCAGGAAGAGTGCTGGTTTTGTCTATTTACGATTTGAAGATACCCAATCTGCAATAAGTGCTCAGCAGGCCTTGCACGGAAGATGGTTTGCTGGGAAGATGATCACTGCATGCTTCATGGTACAATTATTATTAGCTTTATTTCCCTTTATTTTTATTGTTTTGATATCCACAAAATTGATGAACACCTTTCCCTTACCATAAATCTGTTAAATCTTAAATCCTGTATATGCTGGCAGGTGCCTCAGTCATACGAGGATAAATTCCCAGACAACAGATAAATTCACGGTTGTTGTGTGATGAGGAGTCTCGTGGCACAAATAATCATCCTTAGAATTATATAACGACTTCCTTTTTAGCTATGCACATTTGTCTTGGATAAGTTAAAGGTAGTTATGTGTAAAAGCTGCAGTTACTACTTAGCATAATTTTTTCGGGGCGTTGGTTTGATTTAAGCGTCCTATTACTGTTGTGGCTTGGCAGTGTTATTGATTGGAACAAGGGTTTTGTGATGCTAGAAACATCGATGTAATTCAACTTTGGCGGATGGCAATCACAAGGTTTTGATGTATGATGGGACCATCTTTCTTTGTGAGTCGATTAGTATAAAGCCTGTAAGGGAATCCATAGAGTTGGTTAATAAGTTTCGATTGAATAGTATTATTAAAATATTTCACTAACAAAAAGTGAGTGAATGTATCGAAAAACAACATACCACTATATAGATCAAACTGTTCTCAGAGTATATTTTAGTTAATTTAGCAATATGAGTAGTTGAGATTTTAAGAATAAAAAGTAATTTTCAACTTAGAAAATTAAAGGTAATTAATTTGAAAGTGTATTTAATTGTTATTGAAGAAACTAATAAAGAATTATGAAATTGTCTAATGTTTTAAACAGCATAAAGTCACATCACATTTTTTATTAAGAAAATAGAGTTAATGTCTATGTACATGAATATTGATGGTGAAAGTTACAATAATTTGCGTTATTTTATTTTCTGGTTTGATAGAAGACATCACTTGTTACTTTGAGTCACTTGTTGATGTTGCAATCTATTACAAATTCAATGAGCTAAAAGCTGATGAAAATGTTTTTTTAAAAAATAGTAGTTGATAAGTTAGTCAAATGCTGAAAATTGAACGTCCTCTGACCATGGTCACATCTTTCGTAACTAAGTACCTAATCTGGTCACCCAATATTAATATTTAGAGTAAATTGTACTTATATTTCTTATATTTTTTTTTCAAATTTCATTCTATATTTCTCCTTTTTTATCCTACAAAATACTCATATGGTGGGTTCTATTCAGGAGGCTGAGTCCAAATTTGTCACCTTTTTGAGGGACATTTAGGTTGCATTCTTAACTAGGCAATTGTTCAAGAAGTTAAGGTATGATTGTGGTAAACTAAATAGTAACTCTTAGTGACACTATTATCTTGTAAGATTCTCAGTCCATCAGTGTTGTGTTGCCTTTCATCTTGCCATGTGAATGAACTTCAAGTCCTTGTTATACTTTTTATGTCAGATTATAACTTCTCATTGTTATCTGATGTTGATTGGTAAAGCTGCATATATATAAATAAAGACAAAATAGTCATTTTATAACCATCCTCAGAATTATACCATTTACGGCTTCCTTTGAGAAAGTTAAAAAGAGCTGTTTGTAAAGTTGGGGAGGAGGACGGAGTTTCTATTCTACCATGGATGTCATTGTCAGCAATGACAGAAGATTTATCAAAACAAAAAGATACAATACAAGCTGATTGAGAATTTGCAACAAGTAACTTTTCAGTTTCCACTTCCTTTTTCTTCCAAACTTGTTTTGTCTAACTTAGGTTGCTCACAAATACCTAATTTAGTACTTAAAAAAAATCGCTAAAATCCAATTTAGATTTTGAAGAAAATTAAACAGTTAAATATTCTGTTATTTTTTACTCCAGTTTTATTACAACATTAGTCTTTAAAAACGTGAATCATGTAATCATTTAGTTACTTATAATATCATTAATAATCCAAATTAGTTTTTTTAAATGTTAATTAGAATACAAACACTTATCATACTATTATAATGCTGAGGGGTTAAAGGATTGGTTAATCAAAGTGGTCTAGCACTGATAGTAGTTAGATGTGATACTATAATGTTTATAAAATATTAAAATATTTTCTAGCAAAAACTAGTGATTATAAGATATAACTAATAAAGCTTACCACTATACATATGTCCACTAGCCAAACTATAAAAAGACAACTGTGATGAATGGCAAAAATAAAAACTGTGCACGATTGAATTATTTGTAAGAATTTAATGCCTATGTATTATTAGAATAAAAATTTGTATATTATTAATTAGAAATTAGTGTTGATATGATTTTTAATATGTTTATACAATTTTTAATACATTTTATATTAACAAAACATATTATTAGTTAATTATAATTTATAAGTTTTTAGTTAGTTTTAGAGTCTTATCTTTTTGAGGACCAAATATTTATTAAAAGTTGGAAATGGAGAGTATAAAAATTAGAAATTTGTTTATAAATTATAAATTAGTTGAAATGACTTATGAAATGTACTCTTATTGTACTCGTGGATTAAACAAGGAAACTAACAATGAATTCAAATAAGATTTGCAAATAGAGAGTTTCTAAATCCTTTTCAATATTCAATTCAAACATCTTAAGAGAGTAAAAAAATTCTTATTTCACTAGACGAGCTCACTACATGATTTCATTTGCCTCAGTTAAAAACCAAATCAAATTAAACACCTAACCAGAAAAAAAAAAAAAAGACTTATCAAATGCATGCACATTAAGATTAAAAATAAGTATTAGACTTATATTTAGAAACATCCAACAATTTTTATACCTGTAAATTATTTTTTGAATAAAAAAAGGGGGAATGGGAGGGAAGTTCATCCCAAGTGTTACTCATAAGTCACACATGAGCTATTTTTCTTGTCAAGCAAAGCAAGGATATCCAACTCAACTCAAATTCTATTTTGTGAGTGAAATATATATATATTTTTGGCCGCTACTGCTCGGGATAGGTAGGTACGTACATACGTATATAACAAATAAGATGTGATGTGACATATTCCATGACGACATCCGATGATAATGCTCGGATTCGGAGGATTTAACATTTGCCGCTTCCTTAATTAGTCCCTGAAATAAGGTCGTCACATCTTACGTATGTCTTTCATCATCAAATTGAATTATGGCTTCCTCAGCATCTTTATCCAACTATATATATAAACATTGGTTTGCATGTGAAGAGATATATACTTAAGTACTTAGCTGGATCACTCAATCCTAATATTTTATATTCCAATTAAAATAGTGACAGTAGTAGAAATGGAAACAGACTTGGTTGAAGATATTGTGATTGTGGGAGCTGGAATTGCTGGCCTTACAACATCCTTAGGACTTCACAGGTACCTTAATTTTCTCTCAAATTATTTATCCATATGATTATTATTAGTTAATGTAATTTAATTAAGCTAGTATTTGATATTGGTTCTCGTAGGTTGGGTATCAGAAGTTTGGTGTTAGAATCTTCAGACACTTTGAGGGTCACTGGGTTTGCTTTGTCAATATGGGAAAATGCTTGGAAGGCATTGGATACTGTTGGTGTTGGAGACTTCCTCCGCCGCCAACATCTCCAGCTCAATGGGTACACAGCCACGTGTTTTTAACTTCAATATTATTATTTTTTGGGATAAAATGCATTTTAGATTTTCCAATATTCAATGAAAATTGATTTTGATTCCTGTGTTTTGAAAATAATGATTTTGGTCTTCCTACTATTAGAATAGGTTAGTTTTGTCCTTGACCCTTTTACTTCATTTTAACTTAATTAGGAACGAAATCTGCCATATTTTAGAAATACAAAGAACAAAAATCTAAGGACTAAAATTTATCCTTTTCTTTTTCTATTATTCGGTGAAATTTTATACTAGTCTTGTTAATAAAAGAAGACAATTCAAATTATTTAGAATGTTGTTGGCTAACGAACTTAATTATCAATGAAACTAAACTAGTGGAATTGGAGTGCAGGATTGTCACTACTTCATTGGTTACAGGGCAACAAACATCAGTTATGCCTTTCTCAGAAACAGGAAATCAGCAGTAAGTGCACTCTATGAATTAAATTCACCCTAATCATGCAAGAATTGAATTAGTGTGTGCACATGTTTCAATTTGAGTTTAAAACTAACTTGTTAGATTATATTCTTGCTTGTTGGGTCGTTTTTTTGGTGTGAAGCAGAAGAAACCGTGAAATTCGTTGCGTTAAAAGGAAGTTACTGTTGGAGGCTCTTGCCAATGAACTTCCAAGTGACACCATCAGATACTTATCAAAGGTTGTTGCTATTGAGGAATCTGGCTTCTACAAGATTGTTCATCTTGCTGATGGCACAACCATTAAAACCAAGGTAAACAATATGTGTGACATGGCATGAGAAATAAGCAAAGATCTTTCATATATAAGAAGTAAACAACTTCTACTATGAGTCCAAGTTAGTAACTTCAATTGATACATGGATGTTTGCAATTGAAAAAGGTATTGATTGGGTGTGATGGAGTGAACTCCATAGTAGCAAAGTGGCTAGGCTTCAAGAATGCCTCTTTTACAGGGAGATATGCAATTAGGGGTTGTGCAGAGGTTCAAAGCAATCACGGGTTAGAACCCAGGTTCATGCAGTTCTTTGGCAAAGGTTTTAGAGCTGGTGTTATTCCTTGTGATGGAAACGCTGTTTACTGGTTTTTCACTTGGACACCCAACAACCAAGGTAATTTTTCATAAATAGAACTTTTTGATTGTGGAAACTTCAATTGCAAAAAATAGCATTCATTCACTATGCCTATTATCTTATAACATTTAACTGTAGATGCTTACCTTTGTCAACTTTAGAGCATGTTTGATAATTTGTTATAAAAATTACGTTTGAAATAAAAGTAATTTTGTCAATGGATTAAGATCCTTTTGCATTCATTTTGTTGGATTTGCATTGGAATGCGCGCCACAGCATTTACAAATGCAAATCAAACTTTTACTTGTCCACTTTTCTTGGCTTGCAGACAAAGAGCTAGAAGAGAACCCTGCCAAACTGAAACAATATGTGCTAAACAAGCTTGAGAATGTGCCAAGTGATGTTAGATACTACATAGAAAAAACCGAAATCGATGCCTTCCACTTAGCTCCATTGAGATATAGACACCCTTGGGAGGTGATGTTTGGGAATATTAGTAAAGGCAATATTTGTGTTGGTGGAGATGCTTTCCACCCCATGACTCCTGACCTTGGCCAGGGAGGGTGCTGTGCCTTAGAAGATGGGGTTGTTTTAGCCAGGTGCCTAGCTGCGGCCTTCTCTAAACATATCAAAGAGAAGGATGAAGAGGACCAATTCAAAAGGATTGAAGGAAGCTTGAAGAAATATGCTAAGGAGAGAAGATGGAGAAGCATTGATGTCATTGCTACAGCTTATATGCTGGGTTCTATTCAGCAGGCTGAGTCCAAATTGGTTACCTTTTTGAGGGACAACATTTTGGCTGCATTCTTAGCTAGTCAATTGTTCAAGAAGTCGGGTTATGATTGTGGAAAACTAAATAATGGTAACTCTTAGTGACACAGTTATCTTGTAAGATGCTCAGTCCATCAGTGTTGTGTGGCCTTTCATTTGGCCATTTAAATGAATTTCTAGTCCTTGTTATACATTTTATGTCAAATTTTTTTCCTCGTTGTTATTTTAAGTTGACTGGTAAAGGTACATATATAAGACTATAGTCAAGATCCCATCATATCGAATCAATGGTGCTAACTGCTAAGGCTAATTAGCAAACTGTGTAAGAATAAATCAGAAAAATGACAAGGCTTATCTCAACACAGTAACTTTTGAGGAGATTAATGAAAATCTGTGATATGATACTTACAAATAGAGTCAAGGGGAATTTTCACATTGTGTAAAAATTGAAAAGTTAAATATTATAAATAAGGAAAAGACTCATATCATAAAGTATGCTACGATAAGAGAAAATACAACTAATACAACTGTATTTCACAATATTTCATCCAAAAATATTTCCTAACAAGCACCCAAAAATCTGGAGTTTGGTATAAGCATACGACCCATTCTTGGTGGCATGATATATCCATGGAGCAAGGTCCAACAATATAAGAAGAAACATATTAATGGCTAGGAAAACATTGTAATTTTGTAAGGAATTCATCTAACATTTTCTTCACACATGAATATTCGCTCCATTGGATTAGTGCATAACACTGTTAAACGACGATGAACCATGTTTTGTAAGTTTGTTTGGGTGAGTGTTTGTAAAATTTAGTGCAGATTTTTCAACTTCACACAAGTTATTTGTTATCACTTCTTGTAAAATTATTTAAGAATAACTAACATTTTTTTTTACTAAAATCATATTTGATAGAAGGCAAAATTATTTATGATACTTCCTAGTATTAAATCAAACACAAAGTGCATGTTTGAGTTCACATTAGATCATTTAAAAGTCACATTGAAATATCAACTAATGTGATTGTAAGTAAAAATGTTCACATGTTCCTCTAAATAAAAAATAAATATTCACGTGTTTCAACTTAGGTTGGAGAATTAATTTTTAGTTTAAAAATAAATTTTAGTTGAAACAATTTTAGATAATTTTTTTGTTTTAGATATTTTTTTATATATTTTTGTAAATAAGCCAAATCCGCATGGACTATAGAGATTGTCAATTTATATTATCAATATTATATTAAAAATGTTTTACAAAATAATTTAAAAATAATGACTCATTTAAATCTCGAACTTACTATCTTCATGTTATTAGCATGAAACTTTAACCAATTAAGATAATAAGTCAATTATGTTAAAAAAGAATAAATGATGCTATATAACATTAAAATTTCTAATGTATATTTTATACACATATAATAAATTTTGTAACAATTAATTTTGATCTAATAATATGTTTTTTACATATAAGTTTTCTAATGTATGGTCCATACGGATTTTAAATTTGTGTGGTTCATAGGGATTCACATATGTGTGATCCATATGACTCATATGGATTGATAATCATAATGAACCTTAGGAATTGTCAATCTGTATTTACTATCCATAAAAGTATTTTCGGTTTTTTCTCTCTCATGGTGAAGGAAGAAAAAGCCCAACACCTATAACATAGATTGATCTGACACCAATGAGTGCTATATTGCTATTTACACCGTCTTATTTTTTCTCGCACCGCCATCCTCTTGATTCAACATGCTCAAGAATTTCATCTTAAGCAACCAGTAAAAGAACATATGAATTCTCCATATTTATTGATACAAACGAAAACAATAATTGGGCATATGGTTCAAATTAAATTCAGTAATAAACATAAGTCTCAAATCAGTTTGATATATCACTAATGCAAAATTGATTTCTCATCCAAATATTAAATTTCGAATCACTCAAGAATAACTTTATCGATTCTCTTTAGTGTGGATGATGAAATATTATAAATTTCTAAGGATATGATCATATAACATTAATGAGGAGTTGATGCCCTTATCTAATTTCGATAACCTTCAATCCAGTAAAGGGAAATCGAACTAAAAAACAATGACAATTATCATCGTGTTCAATGACTCGATCATTCAAAATGTACAAATATAGTTAAGGTTGTCTTGTCTTTACAACAAGCGAGATTAAAGCCCTCAATCAGTTTCTAATTTCATCCATAAAATATAGTAATTGTTTTATTTTCAATAAAATTCGGGAAAAAGTGCACTGCGACATTCTACATCACGCACTGCATAGTGAATACAAAAAAAAATTGAATTAAAAACAACAATCATAAGATTCATGCAAACTCTGGTACTAATTGGTTGGAAAATGAAAAAAAATAATAGCATTACTATATATATATATATATATAATATTATAGTATGTTAATTTAGAGCACAATTGAGCTAAAATAAGATCACAATATGTAATTGAGATAAAATATTGATATGATTTAATGTTGCCGATGGCAATTGAGCTAAACTTTTAGTGCACAATTCTACCTACCTACCGCCACTAAAGTAAAAGAAACTTCAGCAATGTTACATGTTTAACTTGCACCAGAAATCAGAATATTTAAAATCAATTTTCAATCTAATTGCAACAGCACCTAAAATAAGAGGTCATATATGAAACTGCATAATACAGGCCAATTAAGATAAACCTGATCTTTTTTTTCTTTCTATTTTTTGTGTGAATGATTATAAACCTGAAAGTGAAGATACGATACAAGATCAGAAAGATAAAGATACTTAATAATACAATATTCTTAGTTAAATTTAATAATAGGATACGCACGCACGCACGGTCAAGAAATCGCATGTAATTTACGGACAATGATAAACATGTGTACCTAATATTATGTGTGGCTAATGAATTAAATAATAGTAAAAGAATCAAATTGAAGAAACGTTTTCTCTATATTTTTTATTTTTTATCACCTAATTAAAAAAATTAATTTTTTTATATTAATCTATCCTTATTATGATTTCTGTGTCTTTCTTATATTTTAATAAAAAATTAAAATTATATTTTTATTTATACAAATTTTTGAATAATTTTTATAATTTTATAATTTCTAAACAATTTTAAAAAGAAAAAATCAAGTTAAAGAAAAAATAAAACTTACAAAATAACCAAGATTTTTCTCTTAAAAAATACAACTTATAATTAAGGGTAAATAGTCATTTTGATTTCTAAATTTATTAGACATTTAAAGTTACATCAATGAAATATGAAATTAAAATTTTATCCTCAAATGTGCAAAAAGATGTGACAAATCCATCTTATCTTTAAGTCAAATAAAAATGCCTATGTGACACCTTTAGTGATGACATGACTATTTATGAATATCATGTGTCATCTCAAGTGTCTACTTAACAATTTGTTATTGTAGTTTCTGAACTTAATAACATGCTAATATCTTGGTCATTGAATTTAACACATTGTCATTTTTGTTTCTAAAATATTTTTTAAATATTCATTTAAGTCTCATATTGCATGAATTATTAGTATAGACATTATTATATTCTCATTTTTATTTTTTATGCAATTTTTTCATTTAAATTATACTATAAATATGAAACTATATGAGTATTATATTGAAATAGTGAGCCCTGAATTCAATACATTACTAATAAGATTTTATAAAGTTTCAAATCATATTTTTTACACAAATTAAGTTATTATCTTATATGTTATTAATATGGATAGAATGTTAGATTAATTAATTAATCTATTTTATGGGATAATGTTAACAACCAAACGACACATTAAAAAATTAACAATCACAAAAGGAAAAGAAAAATGAAAGTGTTTATTTTCTTACATACTCTTTTAATGGAATAAGTGTATTACATATTGTCCCTATTTTCCCCCTCCAATATTTGCAGTTTTTCACATCATTGTTCCATAATTAAGTATTAGAAAACATGATTAATTATAAGTTAAAAATATAATTAACTCATTATATTCTTAATAAAAAGGTAGTTATGATCTATCATGTTCAAGTATAAAATATATACACATACAAAATTGAGTATAAAATATAATTCAATCATTGTATTAGTCATGTTAGAGTATACAAAATAAAAAAGTATACAAAATAAAAAAATACAATAAATTTTGAAAAATAAAAAATATCTAATTTTATCTTAAATTTTGATTGAATAAAATAATTCATTTTGTATTTCTTTACTTCTAATTACTTCCTTAATTAAATAAATATACTGAATTTTTAAAATAAATTATTTGTTAGTATCTATATATTTATGTAATATACATTTTT
>PYAF01005195.1:1438620-1458935 GCA_007407185.1 Glycine tomentella
CATAAATTATTATTATCACTATAAACAAATATCATTTATTATTATCATGCTAATAATTTATATATAGTGTGAGATTTAATTAAAAGTTAAATTACTTTTAGGAAACAAAATAATAGTATATAATTAAGTTAATGGAGTAAAATATCAGTAAATAATTAAGTTCAATCGGATTAAAATAATTATTAAGTTGAAAGTCAAAGTTAAAAAATCAATTTTTTACATGTGGATGAAATTTTAGTTTTCTATTTTTTAGAGCCATAACAACGAAAAGGGAATATTTACTCTATAATTAATCAGCAACGTTACACAGAGGTCGCTGACTAATTAAATCCTTTGACATTGTGAACTAAAAGAGCCCCATCACTAGAAAATAATTGTTTGACAAAGGAAAGCGATGGCTTTATTACTCTAATATCTGAATTTTAAATTAAGAGCGTAACATACATTATCATGAATTATTTTGATTCCATGCAAAAACGAATCTAGCTAGTTTGTATGTCTTATGTAAATAGGGCTGCGATTGGATTTATTATTGGCATGTTGTTTTCCTGTCACGTTTGCACCCCGTAATATCAGTAGCTTCTGCTTGGTGGACCTGGTTTTTACTAAATGACCAGACTCCAGAGTCTTATATCATACGACCCAGATGAAAAATTTGACTTTTTTTATCATTTGGATTTTTTTTAAAATCATCAAATAAAAATATTTTTTAAATTAATTCTCATTTAATGATAAGTAGTAAAAATGATTTTGACTTTGTAAATAGAAATCATAAATATTTATACAATTTTTAGTTGTAAGACCAAATCTTCTAACAATTTTGTTGGAAAGTTGTAACTATTTTATGATTTATCCATAAAAGAAAATTAATTCAAAAAATATATCCACTTGTTAATTTCAAAAGAAATTTACCCCCAAATAAAAAAAAAGTAAAAAAAAAAAATACGTAGGTAAATTCCTCAGTTATAACTTACTTGCGCTGAAGTATATATTGAAAAGTTTGTTCAGCTATCTAATATAAAAATTAGTTACTTGCACTGAAGAATTACAAAAGGATAGATGGAATTTCAATTCATGCACTGGAACTTACTGCAATACTGCTTATATGTTGAATTGGTCTACGTTATTCCAGCCATATCTGCCTAAGTAGGTTAATGTTTGCCAGCAAAAATAGAAAAATAATAGTCACCAGATGAATACTAAAAAAATTAACATATAACATTCAACGGTCTACGACATTTATTAATTGGGGCTAGGCCCTCGATCAGCTACACTATGGTGGAATAGATTCCAATTAGGTTGGCACTCACCTCACCAGAGGCCAAAGGCAACCGCCCTTAATATCCATTCAGAAATAAACTAAATAGATGAATACAAGCACCTTGGGGGGGATAAGAACCAAACTCAAGAGAGAGACAAAGATCTAGCAATGAAGTGGAATCAGAATGAAGTCCCACCAGCAAAAAAGAGATATTAGAAGTGTAGTTAATCTATTTGAATAAGTATTGCCGTGATCATGCAAAAAATTCATATTTTTCGTAATATGAATAGAATTCAACCATCTATTTTTTATGTTTCAGGGAATCATATTAGTGTTCTTGAAAGCTAAAATATGACTAAAGAAATATGTAACTTAATATAACCTGTTTGGATGGATTGTGAGGGTTGACTTGACAAGTTTTTTACACTTATAAATTATATTAGTGTTCTTGAAAGCTAAAATATGACTAAAGAAATATGTAACTTAATATAACCTGTTTGGATGGATTGTGAGGGTTGACTTGACAAGTTTTTTACACTTACATAAATTTTTGATAGATTATATTAATGTTTTAAAAATATTAGATTTATAAATAAAAAATTGTATAATATTTTTTGCATATACATTAAAATATAATATTCAAATATTAATTAAATTTTAATGTAATATTAATATTTTGGTAGATTATTATTGTAATTAATGTCTATATATATATATATATATATATGCTTGACCCCTCCACTATTTTAGTGTGCTCCATCCCCCCTGCATGTTGTATGTAAAGCTTAAACTAATGTGATTAATGAGTTACAATTTAAAAGATTTTATTTATTAATTTTTTTAATATTAGAGATTAACGTTAGAACGTTATACACGCTAATCGCCTGTTACTCAAAGTTTTTAAAACATTTGTAGTGTTTATAAATACAATTATGCACTGTACTACGCGTATTGTCGGTTGTTTGATGAGGATGAATCATCGTGGCATGTGGACGTGGTCTCATCATCAGTGATCTTGTGGTCGTCATCATCTTTCACTAGCTAGTACATACGTTTTCTCTATATATAAACGTTTACCATCGTGAACAAAGTGCGAAGCACCATATTTAGCTATTTGGTATATATATTCCTGATTCCTCTGGGAATTGAAGAAGGATATTGGAAAGATATCAAAGCTAAGGCTAGCTAGCTAGCTGATAATGGAATCACTTGTTGAAGACATTGTGATTGTGGGAGCTGGAATTGCTGGTCTCGCGACATCCTTGGCACTTCACAGGTATGTACCTCTTTCGCCGTCATCTCCATCACTAATAGCTGGGAATATATATATAACTACATATGTTTATTAATTTAATTTAAGCTAAGAATAATTTGACTGCAGGTTGGGTGTCCGAAGTTTGGTGTTAGAATATTCAGATACTTTGAGGGTCACTGGGTTTGCTTTAACAACATGGGCTAACGCTTGGAAAGCTTTGGACGCTCTTGGCGTAGGAACCATTCTCCGTCACCAACATGTCAAGCTAAAAGAGTAAATACTATATATATATATATATATATATATATATATATATATATTTGTTTCAACTTTATTTCAACTATATATATTACCAACGAATCGTGCACGTTAATATCTAAGACAGAGTTTAGTTGGTTTAAAGGAAGAGAAGAGAATGATTTTAAAGGGATAAAAAGGGCTAGAGGAAGAAGAAGAAGAAGAGGTGGGGATAAATTAAAGTACTGGTTTGGTTTGCTTACTGAATGAAGAAAAACTGTGAATAATATATCATTATACCTTTATAAAATAATAACAAAAAAGTGACGAATAAAATAAAATTGAGACAATTGATTTAGTTTATATTGTTTAAAAATTATAAATTGATATTCCTTTCGTCTAAAATTTCCAAGATATCTACGTAAACAGAAACAAAAGTAAAAAAGAGAGATTTTAACTTTTTTCATCTTCAAAATTCTAAACCAAACGATCGAGAGAGATAATTAAAAAATTCTCCAGTCCTCATTATTTCCGTACGACAAGATCCACAGAAAATCTTATTTGATAATCTTATTTATGCATGGCTTCCACTTCAATTCCCAGTCTCGGGACCATACGGCCATACCATGTACAATTTTTCCCTTTAACATCGCTTAACTGTTGCCACGTTTTTTTACTCAATCATTGTCCTATATTTATGATAAGCTTGTAAAATACTTAAGAATTAAAAAATAAAGACATAATTAAAAATACAGTAATTAATGTAATCTTGAACTTGCACATGAATAGATAAAAAAAATCCTTCTAAAAATAAAATGGTAAAAAAAAAACGTTATTAATTAAAATAATTTTAGTTTTAAACTCATATATATATAGTATTAGCCTGAAACTAAGTATACAGGAAATTGGAGTGCAGGAATGTGACTACATCTTTGATTATGGGGCAACAAACATCAAGCTTGTCTTTCGAGGGCACAGGCAAATAGTAAGTACACGTACATATATGAATAAAATTCACACCATGCCTTGGCTGATAATATTTTTTGTAATGTCCTGGCTGGTCCAGCTGCTTGCCAATTTGGTATGCTTTTGATTCAACTTGCCAATAATTGCTATGTTTTTTTTATTAAATTAATGAGAGAAGAAGGACAACAATATTTTGATTACCAACCAAGTTCTAATTAAATTAATTTTGATTTTAAAATTCTTCCATTAATGATAATGGGTATCGTGTCATGCATGCGATGCAGTGGAGACTGTGAAGTTCGTTGTGTTAGAAGGCAGTTAATGTTGGAAGCAATTGCTAACGAGCTTCCAAGTGGCACCATCAGGTTCTTATCAAAGGTTGTTGCTATTGAAGAATCCGTCTTCTCTAAGATTAAGATAGTCCATCTTGATGATGGAACAACCATCAAAACCAAGGTAATTAAAAACAACGAGACGTGACGTGACATGTGAAATTAGCAAATTATTGGAATGATCTGATTGAAGTTCATACATTACAATTTACAAGTAAGCAACTTAATTGATTGATACGTGCATGTTTGCAATTGAAAAGGTATTGATTGGGTGTGATGGAATAAACTCCGTGGTGGCAAAGTGGTTGGGCTTCAAAGAGGCCTCTTTTACCGGGAGATACGTAATCAGGGGTTATAAAAAATTGATGAACAATCATGGGCTTGAGCCCAAATTCATGCACTACTTTGGGAAGGGCTTTCGATCTGGTGTAATGCCTTGTGATGATAAGACAGTCTATTGGTTTCTAACTTGGACTCCCACCAGTGAAGGTGAAATTCTTTGTTTCATTAATTCACTTGCTAATATATATATATATATATATATATATATATATATATATATATATATTTTTTTTTTTTTTTTTTTTGCTTTTCAAAATTATAGTTTAATATCATTTTAGTTTTCCATTTTTTATTATTAATTTTAATCTTCATAAATTTTAAAAACCAATTTTTGTTCATCATTTTATCATAATTATGTCACATCATAAATCACTTTAATAAGTATATATTATGAGTTTCACATTTACTTTCCACTTTGCTTATGTTGCAGAGAAGGAGCTAGTTCAGAACCCATCCAAAATGAAGCAATTGGTGTTGAGCAAGGTTGAGAAGATGCCAAGTGATATTAAAACCTTTATAGAGAAAACAAAGCCCAAAGACATTTTAACATCTCCATTGAAATATAGACATGAGTGGGAGCTCATGTTGGGGAATATAAGCAAAGGCAACGTTTGTGTTGTTGGAGATGCATTTCACCCCATGGCCCCTGACCTAGGGCAAGGTGGGTGTTGTGCCTTGGAGGATGGGATTATTTTAGCCAGGCATCTAGCCGAGGCCTTCACCCAAAAAACTGGCAAACATGTTGCTAAAGAGATGGGTGAAGAGGGTAAGTCTAAGGAGCAATACAAAAAAATTGAGGCTAGCTTAAGGAAATATGCTAAAGAGAGAAGATGGAGAAACATTGATATCAGTGTTACATCTTATGTTTTAGGGTTTGTTCTGCAGGGTGATTTGAAATTGGTCTCACATTTTAGGGACAAACTTATCCCTGATTTCCTAGCTGAGCTGCTGTTGAAGAAGTCAGATTTTGATTGTGGAAAACTTAATTAACACGTCTAACTAATGTGGAATAATATAATTAACAATGCATGCATGTCCTCTTGTACTTGGTGGCCTTATAGAATTTTCTCCACCCATTACCAACGACTTCTATGTGTATAAATAGCGATTTCTAAGAATTTTAATGCACTGTTGTGGAAAATTTTGTCGTCTATATTGTCGCTCGTGTGGTCAATAAAAAACAAAAGTACTACTGCAGAAAAGCATACACTTTCGTACAAGAATAAAGTGTTTACCCACTATAGTTCGATGTTATTGTTTAACAGAGTGAAAATAAAGGTAAATTTTTCATATACAATTAGTAGCCAACTTTTATATATATATATAATCAATAAATCCAATTGGTGTGGTGAAATGGTAATACAGCTTAAGCTTGTGGGGGAGGACCTGTCTCCATTGGAGAAAAGCAAAGAGACGCAAGTGTAAGTAAGTTCTAAATTGAATATTAGTCTTGTAAGTTGTAACTAGTCCAAAAAACTTAAGTTTGTAAAGAGAGGGTAGCCTTGTTCTTGGTTTAGTGGTCGTGGGTAGTTGGATGGTAGTGCCAAGGAGGTATAATTTGGATGCAGACCATATTCGAAACAAAATGACAGTGAAAATACATTTACAACATTAATTAATACATTATAATTAAATTTATAAAAAAAAGAAGAGAGAAAATGGTCGAGGGTAATCATAACTTATATTGTAGCAACAAATAATCATAACTTGTAAATAATTTGAAAATTATATATAATTCACTTATACGAGAAAATGAAAACCTTACTGTTATATAAAAATGCAGGAAAAAAAAAAGAAATAAATCAGCCAAAAAAAAACAAGAAAAGAAAATCAATCCAACAAACGCACAGCTCGTGATTTGACCTAAATCAATTTATACCTTACGCTAGCCAACAAAATTAGACATTATCTTGGATTCAAAGACTACTCTGGACAGAATTCTCGACATTCTGAAACTTGCACGACCTAAATTAGCATTTTCATGACTTTGCTTCGGAACCAAACATGTTATGTCGTTATTCCTTTTTATTTTATAGAGAAGTTATTCCTTTTTTATTTATTTATTTGGAATCGTTATTCCTTTTTGTTACTAGTGTGTCTTTACTCACGGAGGGAAGAAATCGACCAACATTAGTTTTGTTATTTTTTCTACTCGGGTGTGTTTGGAATGGCTTAAAAAAATAAATTTTTTCAAAATCAGTTTTTATATAGATATGTTTGTTGAAAAATATTTTGAAGACAAATTCTCCTACTTTCGGGCCGAAATAAAAATCCAATATTTATTTTATAGTGAATCCCATGTTAAAATGAAGATTAAAATATTAAATACATTCGATTAAACTGAAAAAAATCAATTAAACCAATTTTGAAAGAGAAAACCGTACCTTTAAAATAATAAAGTAAGAGTAGTATTAATGTGTTCTAACTATACATGTTATTTTTTTTTTTTTTAAGTTTTCGTTTCAACAAGTAAAATTTAATAAAAAATTATTTTTGTTAATGGTCAAATTTGGATAATATCTAAATGATTTAATCTTAACTTAAACATATTTATCACTATTAATTACTTAGTTAATGATACATGTTATTAAAGTTAAAAATTTAATACAATGAAAATTTAATATATTCTTTACAAATATTTAAATTTATACGTTAACAAACTAATACAATGAAAATTTAATATATATTTACAAATATTAAAATTTATTCGTTACTAACTATCACCTATTTATGAAAAATATTTTTTTACTAATTATTTGAGTTAAATTGTATAAATAAAATTGTCAAGTTATGTAAATTTATTTTAGATTAATATATTTTAAAAAAAATTATACAATTATTAGTTATATAAGGATATATAAATGAAATGTTTATCATGTTGTTGATATGAACGATACTGATAATTCTTTTAAATAAGATCTTTTATTCGAATTTATGGATGGAAAATATATAATTAGAAGGAAATAACACTAAAACTAAAATGGTCAACAAAGTTTTCAAGGTGATCTAGTCTTCAAAACAAACGGTCCTGATGGGGGTTAGCAGATAGCTGCTGGATATGGAATCAGAAGATACCTTCGTGAAATGGCGCATTTGCCCCTATTGTGCAACAAGTACTGGTTCCTTTGTGCGTAGTCTTCATATTCATCTTCTTCATCGTCTTCGTCTGATTCCCAAACCTCTTCTTCTGTTTCCCAAGGTACGTTTTCAAATCTCGCTCTCGCGTTTCAAGGACTATGGATTTTCTGTTTCCTTTCAATTTTTCGCTAATATCGGTCTATGTTTTGCCATTTTTTTTTTTAAACGATTAACCTCGCGCGGCGGCGATGCAACCTTAAAATATAGCTCATTCGTTTGTTCCTTGCTATGTTTTCCTTTTATTTTTTCGTTTTCGATCAATTTATCTGCGTGCCTTTTGTTTTTATTCGTTTAAACATTTGAGCTACCTTAGGGTATAATTAATCTGCGTTTAGCCGTTGTTTTTGATTTCGGGTTTGGATATTGTTAATTACGATGCTGTCTGATTCAGCTGAAGTGGCTTATTGATGATGCCGTGTGCGTGCGAATTTGAATTCGCAAACTGGATTGCGATTGTCAGCAGAACCGTGGGTTTTTGTTTGATTATGCGGTGTGATTTCAGATCCAGAATGGGCTTCCATTTTGTTTGTTGACGTATTGATGAATGCCGGTGGTTTATTTTTCTCCTTTTGGTTGCGTTATGTCACATTTTTGTTTCTTGGCACCGAAAATGTTCTGTTAAACCATTTTGTTCAAATGCGTTTTAAATATTTACATTTATTATTATTATTTAGTTAAAGGGTGGATTTTGCCCCATGTCTACTGAGTAAATAAAAAAGCTATGGAAGAGGTGGAACTATTGTTTTTGGATAGAACTTACCTCTGATAAGTTTGTTTATTGATTCTTTTGCTGAATTCAGGTGAATAACAAGATTAGAATATCTATTGACATTGATATGTTATGATTTTAGATGGGAGTTCAACGACGTGAAGCGCTTTCTGAAGGCAATGAGCCTGCTGAAAATGCTTGTGCTAGTGGTTCCTTGAACCAAGGTGCTCTTGCCAGTGAGTCTGCCTACAGCGATCCAAGGGTAAATACTGAAAGTAGTGAAGTTAATGAACCGGGTGATAATTCTTATAAGAAAAGTAATACACCACATATCTATAGACAAGATGTTGTGAAAAATACTATCAGTGGCATGATTGGGATTGTGACAGAAGTTGCTGGTGATTCTGATTCTGATTCAGATAGCAGCGTCACTGACGACGAAAATGACAGTGAGGATGAGGATGCTGATGGTGAGGAAGGCGATGGCAGTAATAATGCTAGTAGAAATTCTGAAAGTAATGGTGCTGCTGGCCATTGTAAAACCGATGCTCTTCTGGCTGACCAGCTGCGTGTACTGTGGATGGACGAATCTGAATCCACTCTAAAATTCAGCGACGTCGAAGTTGTTGATCGTGGATTTTTACATGGGGATTTTGTTGCTGCTGCTTCAGACCCTACTGGGCAAGTGGGTGTAGTGGTTGATGTCAATATATGTGTGGATCTGTTGGCCCATGATGGATCTATAATAAAAGATTTCTCATCAAAAAACTTAAAACGAATTAGGGATTTCACTGTTGGTGATTATGTGGTGCTTGGACATTGGCTAGGCAGAATTGATGATGTTTTGGATAATGTAACTGTCTTATTTGATGATGGTTCAGTTTGTAAAGTCTCGAAAGCAGATCCATTGAATCTTAAACCAATTTCTAAGAATATTCTTGAAGATGGGCATTTTCCTTATTACCCAGGGCAATGGGTAAGGGCTAGCTCCTCATCAGTTTTCAAGAATTCAAGATGGCTGTCTGGCTTGTGGAAAGCTAATAGGTTAGAAGGTACAGTCACTAAAGTTACAGTTGGATCGGTGTTTGTTTATTGGATAGCATCTGCAGGTTATGGGCCATATTCTTCTACTGCCCCAGCTGAGGAGCAGAGTCCAAAAAACTTAAAATTGTTGTCCTGTTTTTCTCATGCAAATTGGCAATTGGGTGACTGGTGTCTCTTACCCTCATCAGAACTGTCATCCTCAGCTTCCATGGACAAAGACATATCAAAATTGGAACCTAATGATTCTGCTAACAATGATTTAGATTCTAATCAGGCAGGAAGTGGATGTGATTCAGAAGAAGCTACATTCGAGGAAACCAATGGGAATAAGGATACTATGGACCTTGATCCAGCTGATGTTTTGGAAGGGAATGATGGAAATGATAGAAGTAATCCTTCACATGATTCTAGCTCATGCAGCAGTTCTATATCTGTATCAAAGGAACCTGTCCATGAAGCTTGGCCTCTTCACCGCAAAAAAATTAGGAAAGTTGTCATCAGAAAAGATAAAAGGGCCCGAAAGAAAGAGGAAAGCTTTGAGAAAGCTCTTTTGATTGCCAACACAAGAACAAAAGTTGATGTTGCATGGCAAGATGGAACAATAGAGCATGAACTAAATTCTACAAGTTTAATTCCTATAGATAATCTTGGTGATCATGAATTCGTTTCAGAACAATATGTGGTAGAGAAGACCTCCGATGATGGTGAGGATATTTCTGAAGCTAGGCGAGTTGGGGTTGTGAGAAGTGTTAATGCCAAGGAGCGGACAGCTTGTGTGAGGTGGTTAAAAAAAGTTGCCAGAGCAGAAGATCCTCGAGAGTTTGACAAGGAGGAAGTTGTTAGTGTATATGAGCTAGAGGGCCATCCAGATTATGATTACTGCTATGGGGATGTGGTTGTCCGCCTGTCACCTGTGTCTGTCTGTTCAGAAACAGCTTCTGTTGGAGAGTCCACTGAGAAATCAACAAAGAAAACTGAAGAGAGTGGGATTAAAATCGATGTAAATATCCAAACTGGTGAAACTTGTGTGCAATTTTCTGACCTCTCTTGGGTTGGAAATATAACTGGCCTTAAGAATGGTGATATTGAAGTTACTTGGGCTGATGGGATGGTATCAACGGTATGCTGATTTTGTATATTCATTTTCTCATTTTTATGTTATTTCTTCCTGTTCTCTCTCTGTCTTTATACACACAAACACACACATATACATATATATTGCATCTTATTTCAGTCAATGGAAACTGAAGAACTGCTTCAAGTATTTTAATACCTGGTGGAAATTTAAAAGTTCTAAAATTTTTAAGACTAGGACATAATGGGTCTTTTAAACATCTGGGTGACTAAAATATAATATTCTGCTATGTGCTTTACTGTTACAAGAAACTTTATACAATATACTTAAAATCAAGGAAGGTTCCTTTATGTTGCTCTGAAGAGTAATGCAGGACTTTTTTGTAACTTCGGTAATTAGATTAGGATTTTGCTTTCAGATGTTTAATAATAGTTAAATCTTAAAGTTGCCAAAACATATTGCAGAAGATTGAACAAATATTAGGGAAAATGATTAAAAGAAGAATCTGCATACCTTAGTTTGTAGGTATCTACTTCACTGAAATAGAGGGAGCATTCAAACTTGAGGATCAAGTAACTGAAAAGTTTAGGGCCTCTGTTTTCTAATCTACCAATGTAATTTAGCCTAATGAGTCCCCAGGATATCCAGGAATACAATCTATGATCAGAAAGTACAAAAAATACCCAAAATCCCTGAAACAAACACTGAATTAGGATGTCTTTGGGCAAACAACTTACTTAGGATTCTAGTCTAGTTCGAGAAGCTAGCCTTCCTTATAAAGTATGATTTTAGGGACCTTTTTTTATTTTAGTAAAGTACCTGTGGGATTTGATTTGCCAACTGATCCGAGTTGGATTGGGTCAGAAACAGAAAAACTGTAACTCTATCTTATCGGAAACAACACAGGGTAAGCAATGGGATCTATTGCAAGCTAGGCCCATTGGCCATATCTCTACTCAATATTGGCTCTCAACAATAGAAAAGCTAGAGACTATTAGAATTATGTAAAGATATGCTCTTTTTGCTATTGAGGTTTCTAAAATCCTTTGAAGGTGTGTTGAACAGTTTTTTTTCTAAAATAGTTTTAAGAATTTTGGGGTTTTGGATCTTTTCCGTTTGCAGCCTTAGGTGATGTTTGAATTAGACTCTTTTAAGATATGCCCTTTTGGTCTGAAGTCTCTAAGATGCAAAATAAAAGATCGAGGTCGGTATACATATATATAGAGAGAGGGAGTTTATTTTTAAAGCACTTCATGTCTGATGATACAATTTTTCCATTTTAACTGTCAATAATTTACTTTATTTCCAGGTTGGACCCCAAGCAATCTATGTGGTTGGTCGAGACGACGATGATGAATCAATTGCCGCTGGGAGTGAAATAAGTGATGCTGCAAGCTGGGAAACTGTTAATGACGATGAAATGGAAGTCCTTGAGGATTCCAGAGAGGTTTGTTTCTTTTTCCACCTGTACTGTGATTCTTACCATGTTTCAACTTGTTTCTTTCTGAGAGGAAGCCTAAAGGAAAAAAAAACTGTTATTTGGAATCCTTATTTAAAGTTTGCTTCTACTCATTTAATAAGTGATCTGAGACATGGGAATTCTATTTTCCCAATCTTTCAAAATTTGGTTGTTTTCATGGCCTTCCTCTTCTTGTTGTCCTTGCCTTTATGTTTACATGTACTCAGGAGCAATTCATTATTTCAATTTAAGTGATTGTGAAAATGATCATAATCTCATTTCAAAAGGTCTTGAAGACATCCTACCGGCCATCTAAAAATGTAGTTATTAGCCCATTTCTTTAATCATGCAATATTATGACATGCAGGATATTGAGAGGGAAAATTCAAGCAGTGTTACTTCTGAGGCAGAAGAAAGTGGAGAGAATGATTTTGGTAGGACTGCAGCTCTCTCTGTTCCCCTAGCTGCTTTTCGATTTGTTACTAGACTTGCCAGTGGAATATTCTCAAGAGGCTCAAGGAACTTGGATTCTATTCCCTTGGAGATAAAAGCTGAACGTGAACATCCATCACCTGTAGTTAATGATGAGTCTACTTCACAGAAGCATATTGCAATTGATGGTGATAATTCAGGCAATAAGAATGAAAGGTATGATGAGGTTATTTCAGAAGAAACTGAAACTCCGGAAGCAAGTGCGACACTTTGTAGCTTGGGAAATGAAGATGCTCCTGCAACTGCAAGTTGTGATAATGACACTTGCAGTTTGAAACATTTTGACATAACTAAAGATCCATCGGACCACTATTTTATTGGTGCAAATGGACAGGTACTGCTGCTGCCCTATTTCTAATAAGAGTAGGGAAAAGAAAGAAATAGTAAGTAACTTCATGTTTATTGTAAATTGGGGGCTGCTGGTATTCTCTTACTTGGTGTATTAGCAACTAACACCTTTTTTATTTAAACCAAGATGTCAACTATTTTTCAAAACAAATTAAATTCAAGGGTATTAATGTATTTTAAATTTATCTATTAAAAAATACTAATTTTCTCTCTCCTAACCTTTCCTTTCCCTGTTACTGTATGTTCTCTTGTAGCAGAGAACAAAGCAATTTGGCCAACTAGAACATAGAGAAAACCAAGCCAGATAGAAAAGAAAAAAAAAAAAAAAAAACCACTGCAATACATTATGGTCCCCATATGAAATCGACCTAGAGAGACTTCACCGTAGATGGAAACCATTTCATACTCTATGGTAATACTGTATGTGGCTGCCAACTTCTTTTTCACAACACTTTCTAAATAATTGCAATCATCTTCATCACAAGATGTCTTCTTGGTCTAATTCTGGGAGCCTTAACGGACAAATAGAGGGCAGCAAAGGTTGGGAAATTAAGGGAAAGAAAAGTGGATGGAGGAGGAGAGAGAAGTTGAAAAAAAAATAGTTTTTTAAATAAATAAATTTTAAATTATATTAATGTCTTTAAACTTAAGATGCTAAAAGAAAAGGAGTTGGGTTTTGTCCAAACATAAGGGTGTTGATTGCTAATATAGTCTTTCTTAAAATCAAGTGGGTATATCTTTGATAGATTGGCCATGACACATATGTGCATGCACTTGCCCGAATATTCACACAATTTCACTACAGATTGGAATTAATGTAGATTAGGTTCTTATATTTAGCTAACCAAAGATCAACAGTGTTGATCATATCAAAGCATCAAACATGTGAGTGTGCACACATCTATTCATATGTATTCTTCTTTCTTTTGAATTTGATTTCCTTAATTATATTATACCACAATCACTAGATTATTTACAATCCACTTTCAGAGTAACAACCGGAAATGGTTTAAGAAAGTGCAACAAGATTGGAGCATATTGCAGAATAACCTTCCTGGTCAGTAATACATTTGATGCCATATCAGTTTTGTAGTAGTGACTAGAGAGTTATTCACCCATTTCAGTAAGTGTAAATGTTTGAAACATTTTGACAGAGGAAATCTATGTACGAGTTTATGAAGATAGAATGGATCTCTTGAGAGCAGTTATTGTAGGGCCATATGGAACCCCTTACCAAGATGGACTCTTTTTCTTTGATTTTCACCTTCCGCCAGAGTACCCTGATGTTCCACCGGTAAGGAAATTTTATCTTGAAGTTGTTTTGTGGTCCAATTTATAATTGCTCCCACCAAAGAAAAAGGAAAGATAGTTAAATGTTAATCACATATTCAATTTGTATAAATTTGGTCCAAATTGATAAATATCTCATGCCTTTTCTGTGTTCTTTGTCCGGGTCTCAAATGATCCAGTCAGCATACTATCATTCTGGTGGTTGGCGGATTAACCCTAATTTGTATGAGGAAGGGAAGGTTTGCCTTAGCCTTCTAAATACATGGACAGGCAGAGGAAATGAAGTATGGGATCCAAAATCTTCTAGCATCCTTCAAGTCCTAGTTTCACTGCAAGGCTTAGTACTCAACTCTAAGCCTTACTTCAATGAAGCTGGGTATGATAAGCAGGTTGGAACAGCTGAAGGAGAGAAAAATTCATTGTCATACAATGAGAATACCTTTTTACTTAACTGCAAGACTATGATGTATCTTATGAGGAAAGCCCCCAAGGTGATTATGAATGAGGTTTATAAGATATTGTATTTCATTCCATCCATTTGATTGAACTCTTCATATTTTATCATGATTAGTTAAAGCACTATTGCGTTGTCCGTACTTTTCAGTAGTCTGGGGGGGTGTATGGATAGAAAATGTAAACTCTTAAAAGGTTGATAACAGGGTTAGCAGAGAAGCATAAGGATACTTTGGATAACTAGCATGTTTGAATGAGCTTATTTTGGGTTTTCGCTAATTTCCTAGGAGAGCTTTGAAAACAAACTATTATTTCAATGAATGTTTGAATTTGTTTTAGTAATTGTAACATTTGCATATTTCTTTGGCATTAGTTCATGTGTACTTTAGGAGTTGTTTAGGCTGCTGTTGTTTCTTTGAATTGTGCATAGTATATTTGACTGTTATCTTACTGATGAATACTCTAGGATTTTGAAGTGCTCATCAAAGAACATTTTAGGAGGCGGGGTCATAAAATCCTTAAGGCTTGTGATGCATATATGAAAGGTTACTTGATTGGCTCGCTGACTAGAGAAGCCTCTGTAAGTGAAAAGAGCAGTCAGAATTCAACCTCTGTGGGTTTCAAGTTGATGTTAGCCAAGATAGTGCCAAAGCTTTTCCTTTCACTAAGTGAGGTTGGAGCTGATTGTGAGGAATTTAAGCATCTGAAAGATTTGTAGCAAAGTTATACGGTTTGATACATCACTTCATTTCTCAACTTAAAGCCAACTTTGGTCTGCTGACTCTGCCCAAAGGTACCAACAAGTGTAAAGTTCTCATATATTGTCAATGTTTTGATTCCTACTATTTGTACTCTTTCATTTCTCTTGTTTAAAAGATCAATTCACTTCTAGGAGCCGGAAGGAACAGAATTTGGTGGGATTTATTGACATCGAGAGAAGCAACCACTGACAGCGCAAGCTGGATATACTTTTGATTTTGGTCATCTGAAGTGGGGAGGCAATGTTGGTTACTAACTTGTATGCTGTTTACCATTTTCATAATTTTTGTTTCTTTTATAACTGGGGATTAACTGAGCGCAATGGCATCGTGTGATCCTTGTAGCCAATTTCACTTGGTGTGAAATAAGGCTTTTGTTGTTATTTTATATCTGGGGACAGGGTGGGAGTCGGGGTTGGATTTTCACAGGTATTTGAAAGGGTTTGGTTGTCTTGCATTGATTGATTTACCTTCTGTTTCTCAAGAATACGATGAATTGAATATAATTGGACAATCACTTCCTGCGCACCCCTCCTCCTTCTGTTATAGTATAATGGATACTTCATATTTGTGCATATTGACATTTTTGCTGTGTTACTGAATCTAGTGTTGTTAGGTTGTAATTTTTTTTTTCTCCTGTGATGCTTTACCATGTCTTGATGACCTTTTCTATTCCTATTAATTCCAATTTTCCATTACTATCTGGTATTTATCAGAACCTCATTATTTATTTGTCCAGTTAAGATGCGCTTGACCATACATGAATCTGTTGGAATAAGTGGAATAAAAGTTAAAATTTCGACGTCAAATACGCGACTTTGTATAACTCTTATCGTTTTTGTAAATGTATATCCTATATTAACTTTCGAAAAACGTGTTACTAAGGTTATCTTGGAACCTGTAGATATTTCATATTTGTTCTCCGATGCAAAAGGAAAAATGGTTATGCTCCTCACCGTCCATGTTTTCCATTTGTGACCAATTGCGCGGCATTCATTCCTCGATGTCACACTTATTATACTAAATGTGAAATGAAATTTATCGTTTTAGTCGACTTTGCTTTTGATGGAAGAAATGAAAATCTTGGATTTACGCGGTTGCTTCTAGTTTTTGCTTACATTGTTGTTTTGTATGGTTTCTAGTTTCTACTTTCTAGGCGTTGGCCCTCCTTTGCATCAAAAATAAAATTATTGGAATGATTTTACCTTTAAGGTCCTTCTAATATTACTTTTAAACACTAAAAATTGACAAGTGACAATACTATTTAACGGATGAAATAAACAAAATTAATTATGGGAAAATTCATAATAAGGATTGCGATATTTTTTATATAAAAAATGAAAAATTCATATAGAAAAGCCAGAATATATAGAAGAATGATAATCATATTTTTAAGTAGGATAAATATAATGCATTTTTTAACTTAGGTGTTGCTATATCAGTGCATCACCTTGGTGGTCGTCGTGATCCATTTTTTCAGAATATCGGTACCTACTTCTATAGGTTGGAAAATATTTTCGGTAGTTGGCTTTAAAATAACTTTGTTGCCAATCCACCACGTATAATCGACTTATTATACTAAAACATGAAAGGTAAAAAAACCAACATTCTAGAAAGAATATAGGATGCAACTTGGAAAGTGCGGGAATCAACAACCTCACTATTATACTAAAACTAGTCCAACAAGAAATTTCGGCGGCCCATGGTCGAAACCCAAATTATTTGACAAATGAGCCATGCATAAAACAATAAATTAAAATCCCTTAAAATAACAATCCTTCGATAAACAGTTGTCCCTTGACAATTGTAAAATAATAGATAGATGTTCTTATTCAATACAATGTATCCAGTTGCTATTAAGTTATTAGAGGCAACAAGAAGGGGGGAAAGACCAAACATTGTTTGATATAGTCTATGACATGATGAATCGCCGGCTGAGAGATAGACATAAAATAAATAATGGACAAACAAAGTATAATAATAATTATGAACCCTTATTGAAGTTTCATATAAAAACTATAGCATTTGCGTAGCAATAGTTACTTAAGTGTGTGGCCAAACATAAAACACAACGATAACGTATCTTGGGTGTGAAGTTAACAATCATTCGGCCAGCTATGCCCTTCAAGTCTGTTTTGGGTCCTTGAGGCCCTTTTCTATTTAATAATGCACAGTTTATTGTGGCAGCTCCTATTTTGTTTGAATACCAAATCATGACATAACAAACTTCCCAATGTTGATAGAATTACAATATCATTTAGACCCCCACGTTTGGACTGCTTCTTCAAACACAAGCAACTTTGTGGCAAGTGGCTATCCACCCTTATTTCAGCCACTGCTTCATGCTATCTTATATTTTCAAGGATATGGGGGAAACAAGTTTTCTAAAAAATTGTACCTTGATCGCAATTCTTACTTTGCTTTCTAGTTTTCTCTTGAACCATGTCATAGCTAGTGTTTACACTGTTGGTGACCAAGAAGAATGGAGTAGCCAAACAAATTATGCTTCATGGGCAGAGAGATACAATTTTAGCCAAGGCGATGTACTTGGTAATTCCTTCATTCTTTACTTGATTATTGAGTTTGATTCTTGACTTTTTTGTTTTCATCAATACAAGACATTCCTATTTAGAATTTTATTATCTTTGAATAGAGTCTTTATTTATTTATTAGTTTATTTGGGGGTACTGTTTTGGTTTAGTTTTCAAGTACGTGAAAGGGCAACATAATGTATATGAAGTGACAGAAGACACATTCCGATCGTGTGATGCAAGTAGTGGAGTGTTGGCCAAGTATGAGAGTGGAGAAGATCAAGTGGCACTCAGTGAGGTGAAGAGACATTGGTTCATTTGCAACATAGCAGGGCACTGCCTTGGAGGCATGAGGTTTGGAATTGAAGTAAAAGATGGCAACAGTGTTACTAATTCCACGGATGCTGCAATTAACCCACCAATTGAACCAACTCCCTCGGATAATTCTTGTACCAGTTATTATGTGTCTGAAAGATGGAGAGTGATTGAGAATTTTATTCCTTTAGGATTATTATTATTGTTCAACTATTATTTATGATTAATGGTCAGATACTTAGGTACGTGGATTTTATTATTTATTTCTGCATATCGCTTTCATATGTACAATTTTACAATTCATTAAGTACAAAAGAGGGGGTCTTCTAGAAAGGCAGATATAAAAATGAAAATTAGACTCCTAGCTATCTGGTCATCCATGTGTTTGGTGTGAAGGTCAAGCAAGCAATTTATGATGGTCAAGGGACTTTTGTATGTGAACAAAAAGCATATATACCCACTCTATGCCTAGCTATCAAAACCTGAGTTTGCCCAACATTAGATGTGGTATATCCATGTTGTCATATTTACACGAAATTTTCCAATACACAGACCCTGTCCCTTGTAGAAAACCTTTAAAGAGAAATTATATGGTAACATGAAACTCTTATCTTTTATATTTTTTTTCTCTTCTCATTTTCTATGTACTCAAACTCATTCAACTATTATCCCACTGATAAAACTTAGATTTCCAAAGGCATCCTAGTAACTCTTACCTTTGATTAATATGTGGCAAAATATATATTTTAACTACTTTTACACTTTTAATTAGTTATCACAACCCACTAATGGGTAATTTATGTCCTTTATCATAGTGTTGATGTCCAAATTTATAATAAAGATTAATGAATGGTTCAAAAATATAAGAAAATCTTTTTAACAAAATAAAAAAATTAAGAGTTATAAAATCTAAAGAATTAAAATAATATATTACATGAAAATTAAAAACATGATTAAATTAAATAATAATAAAAAATGATGATGATAAAAAAAAGATAACAAAAATACATAAATAAATAATATATATAACAATAAAAAAAAAGAGTGAAGAGAAAAAAAACAAAAGAGAGAACAAAAAAACATTAGGCCCATTAGGTCTTAAAAAAAAAGTTGCAGATAAAAAAAGACACAAGGCACAGATGAGGGGGGAAGAGAATTAATTGCAGAGAGAAGGGTGAAGAGATGAGAGGGCACGGATCCCAAAGCACAAGGATGGGCCAATCTGGCGACGCCATTTGACAGTGGGACCAGAGGAAGAGGAGAGGGGTCTCTCGGGTAACCTCCATTCTCCTAATTTTTTTTCCTCTCCCTTCTTTCTTCTCTTTCCCTTTCTTCTCCCTTTTCATTTTTTTTCTTTCATATCACCACCTCCGGCCACCATGCGTAGCACCACCACCGTAACCGCCGCCACCGCACACCACCCTGGCCACCACCACCACCGCACCCCGCCATAACCATCGTGGCTCCTCCATCACCACCATGCTTGTTGTATGTTTTCTTTTCCTCCATTTTCTTTTTCTCTTTCTTTTTGAGGCAACTACGACCACCACCGTGTCAACCACCGCACCACCTCGCCGTCGCCGCCGTGCTCAGGCCACACCACGGTGGCCACCACACCACTAGCCCTCATGGTGGTGGCCTTAGGAAGCCATCAAATTTCCTTGAAAATAATCCTATTTCGTGCCATGACTGATGTGTCCAGATGCCAAATGCGGGTTGAGCCGGGTCACCGTAACCCGGTTCCAAGCCTAGCCCAAAAGAAACCTTTTCAACCCACACCACTTGGGCCTGGCTCATACAAACACAATTTCGTAACACTTTTTGCACCTTTCCCTACATAACTGCACACCCCCCTTATATTACTGTTTGCACCACCTATTCCATAATTGCACACCCCTCAGCAATTGGGCCTAGCCCACTTTGGAGCAATGCAAAGAATGTTATTTGCACCCTTATATTCATAAATGCACTCATATCTGCTGGGCCTAGCCCATTTTTGTAATTTAATATGCATTGTTGATTGCACCCCCTTTTATTATTGTATGCGCCCTAATTACTAAGTGTACCCCCACTTCTATTCTATCCCTTTTCTATTTCTGTTTGATTTATTTGATTACATAATGTTATGACAATTATTCATTAGTATTTTAGTACGCGCTTATGTTTCGTGCACTTCATGTTGGGTCTCCGACTCGCTTGGTGGTTTTTCAATAATTCGCGAATAGATTTTGTGAATATCATGTTGGGTCCCCGACTTGCTTGATTTTATAAAGTTTATCACAAATCAATAATATTTTCTAAAAAAGCTAA
>PYAF01005195.1:1459035-1474589 GCA_007407185.1 Glycine tomentella
ACGCGCTTATGTTTCGTGCACTTCATGTTGGGTCTCCGACTCGCTTGGTGGTTTTTCAATAATTCGCGAATAGATTTTGTGAATATCATGTTGGGTCCCCGACTTGCTTGATTTTATAAAGTTTATCACAAATCAATAATATTTTCTAAAAAAGCTAAAAATACTCAAATGAAAGACCACTCAATTCTTCTTTTTCTCAAGAAAATGTACATATTTCTCGAGATTGCTTCAAGGTCTAATGCCTTAAGCGATTTTACCCGCTTTTTCTTCAAACTCAACGTCGTTTCAAGGTCCAATGCCTTAATGACTCTTTTTCACGTAATTGAAACAAATCTTTTGGAAAAATAAAATCAATCCAATCAAGTTGTTTTCACAAAGAACTAAGTAAGTCTGATTTCCTCATTACATTTGAGGATATGTAGGAGCGAGGGCAAACCCCTTGTCGACCTAAAAACAAAAAAAAATATATAAAATCTTCTCTTTTCTAAAAAATAAAAATTTGATTTTCTTTTCTAAATAAACAAAAATAAAACAAGCATAGTCACGTTCTTAAGGAAAAATAAATAATTAAAAAGTCACTTTATTTTTAACACACTCGATTAAAGGCTGTCGTCTTCGTGATAGGCGCGTGGGGTGCTAACACCTTCCCCATGCGTAAATGACTCCCGAGTCTTTTTTTCTCTAAAATCGTAGACCATGCCTTATTTTTTGGTTTTTCCGACGTTTTCCTTAAATAGACGTTGGTGGCGACTCCCATCTAGTTTTTCCTTTTCGGGAATCATCTTTTTTTTTATTGTCGTCCCCGTTGTGATCAGATAGGTTGCGACAGTAGGAATTTGAAGTTTGCTTACCCATTTTGCATCTGGAGATGGAACACTTTGTACAGGTGCCATATTCACCTGTTGAGAGGGGAAAGGTAATGGCGGTGGTGGAGGAAGGTACAAATTGGTTCCTTGAGAAGATACAGTCTTCTGTTGATCCTGAAATTTATCATAAGAAGATTTTAAATCCAAAGGACTTGGATAGTTTGGTTGAATAGGATTAGTTTGTTGTATCTGAGAACTTTGGGCCCCATGTTTCCAGTAACCATCATGATCACCACTAATTACTGTGGCAGGCTGACCATATAAAAAAACATGAAATTAGTAAGTTAACTAACACACAGTATCAAACAAAAAACTAACCAACCAAATGCAACAATCTTATAAAACTGAAGCCAAACAAGATTAAATAACCAACATCCAAAAATTTGAATAGAATTGGAATCAACAAGAACCATAACTTAAGTAACTTGACATGCAGGAATAAAAATTTGTCTGTTTTGTTAAGTCAAATATTCTAAGTAGTATTCATTTTTCCACACTTTTTGTCAGAAAGTAATCTTCAAACCTGAAAAGAAGGTATGGAAGAAGAGCTAGACTCTTGCCTCCAAAATGGTGGATATGATTGTGAAGGCTGGCTATTTGGAGTCGCATAACCACTAGTAACTGCAGGAATAGGACAACCCAAAGCAGATGAACTTGTGATAGATAGGTTCTCTGTCCCTGGTGCACAGCTGACTTCTGTTTGGTTGTAGTAGTCTGCCCACTGTTTGTATTGTTGCTGATACTGCACTGAAGTAGTGGCAGCACCAGAACTATAAGAACCACTGGAATCTGGGGTGTAGTTAGCACTATGAAGCACGGATACGTTCAATTTTTTTTCCAACGTATCGGACACACGTGCAATACGGATTCGTTCCCATACTCTAATTTTACGTATCAGATTTTCATGTGTCAGGGCGGCGACTTCACCGCCTGAAATGGCACCGGAGGCGAGTCGATCTTACGGCAACAAGTTCGCCGATGAGAACTTCGTGAAGAAGCACACCGGTCCCAGCATCCTCTCCATGTCGAACGTCGGTCCCGGAACCAACGGATCTCAGTTCTTCATCTGCACGACAAAGACGGAGTGGCTCAAAATATCAGTTTTTACATATATAAATTTTTTTACAAGGATCTCAGTCCCGGAACCAATGATTTCTATGAGTATATTTAAGCGCAGACATAGAAAGGGTAGAAAGAGAAGGAGAAGCAGTATATCATATTCTGATTTCTCCTAAGATTCCAATGGAAGACATAAGAAAGGAAGAGGCCCTCTTCAAGAAACAAAAAGAGCTTGTAGGTGTTATTTTATAGCCTCACAATCAAGAGATGAAGGAACTTGCGTATAATACTGGTTTCTATATGCTAGTCTCAATGTTTAAACTGTAAATTTAGTCCTTTTAATAATTTTTTGCCTTAGTCCTATAATTTTGTTTTTTTTTTTTTGTTTTTAAGTATTGGTCTCTATATTGTTTTAGCAAATTAGTCTTGTTTATTAAAGTTACAGTGGTTGATAAATTTTTTATATAAGGAATAAAAAAAAAAGTAATGTTTTAAGTGCATGGATTAAGATGGATGAGATTATGAAATTTCATGGCTTATATAAAAATATATAGTTTTTTTATAAAAAAATAATAAATCTTGTCATTTAGTTGCTGTTTACATCCCAAGTTTTCTAAGTACACCATCTCCATTCTCTTTAGCTTTTTGTATTGTCAGCTGTACCATTTTAACTTTATTTTTACATTCCCAAATTTATTATTCTTTTAAACCTTAGTTTTATACCCCTTGATTTCATCTACCTCCAATTTTGTCTTCCGCAATATCCAAGTATAAATAGAAGTTAAATTAAAAATGAAATAAAATTATAATGGCATAAAGAAAATTAAAAAGTATTGAAAATTATTTTCTATAACAACATATTCCAATTTTGGAAAGTATTTTTTAAAATTCTTTAGTAATTTCTGGACCTATATTTTAACCAAAAGCACATAGTTCTAGAAATTAATATATGGAACTGGGATATTCTGTTATGGAAAGTAACTTTTGTAGTAAAAGAAAATGAAATCAAATGCATACACACCCTGTATTAGTGAACTCGTTAACCAAAATTGCAAGTTGAACGCACACCTCTTTCATGAAATAATTGAAAGTTGATTGAGAGGCTATTGCAATACGTTAAAAGACTTATTGAAAGCTTTTATTTTTTGTTGGTTTGTATTGAAAGTTTTGACCAAAATGAAGAAAACATACCTTTTAAAATGTATAATAGACTAAAATTGATGTTGAATATACTTTTATATATTGAATAGGATCAACTCAAATTTTTTTAAGAAAACAATTCAAGTCCTACCAAATCACGTGTTTTTTGAATCGTTGCAATGGATCAAATGAATACAAAATTGATCTAAATTATTCTGTAAAGACTTCTTATTTCAAAGTGAAATGTTTGCAATTTAAAGAATAAAGTATAATAATAATCATCGTTTAAACAATAATGGTTTTTCAAAATTTTACTTAAACCTTTGGTGGGTTACGTCTTGTTCTTATAACTAGATTTCAGATATGTATGATGCTTATAAAATATGTAATACTTTATTTTCATATTATTAATCCTTTAGAGTTTATTAATAATTATATTGAACATAATTTTATTTACATTAATATATATATTTTAATAAATAAGTTATAACCAGATTCAAAATCCGTTGTACATATGTATATACTTAATTTTTATGATAATCTCAATCCTTTGATTATTAATACATGACTGTAAGTAAATATACTTCATTCTTTAAAGTGCATGTATATGTACTTTTCAGTACTGTGTAGAATATGATATAAATGTATGCACATGCACATCTATATGTAGATAAAACTACACCGGAAGAGAAATAAAATCACTCGTAAACCTAGTGGGAATTTCTTCTGTCTTTGGTAAAAATTTATTCTCTCATTTTGGTTATGTTTCTGTTTTAGAAGTCTATTGTTTATAGTGGTGAAAAGTTTATCTCTCATTTTGGTTATGTCAAAATTTCACATTTTTCACATACATTATAACAAGTGACCGGCATGAAATTTTTACAAGCAATTCAGGAGATCTCAACCACACAGCATGTACAACAGTTATGGGATCAAGATATATGTAACATATAGGTATGAATTTAATCATTCAATTTAAGTATGAAGAAGATTTATCTCTAAGTTTTCTTGGTGTTAAAATCTCTTTAATATTGTTTCAGGCATCTCCTCTAGTTATAACCATATTTAACATCCTATCAAGTCATAATACAACCTACACAATTTCTTTCAAGAAAAACTATTATATCATTTACCATTATGACGTGTTAATGTTAGGTGACATATGTAACTAAAAAATTTAATGTAATAAAGATAATTAATAAAATTCAGTCACATATCATATGCTAGACTCTATAATAATCATAAACATATTATATTTTCTTCTATCCGACATATATATTGACTACTAGATACATTAGTTATTTTAACTACTAGTTGTATGTACACGCTTTCATCCCTCTTCTATTCTAATATATTAGTCGTCTGTTACGTTGCACAAACATCACAAACTCAACCTAGTAGCCATATTGGCCAAAGCTTCCTATAAATATGCTTCAAAAATGAAACACCCTATCTCCATCCCATGCCACGCGACAGCAAGAGTTAAAAACAAATACTATCATACGCAGGATCTCATCTCAAAAAACATTGGAATTACCTATAGCTATCAAAATCATTTAAAGTCAAAAGTATGTCACGGTTTTTTTTACAATGATTGTACTGAAAGTTTGAATTTAGAACATTAATATTATACATATTATTCCCAAATCTCTCACCACTAGACAATGATCTTAGTGGTTCAAAAGTGCGTCACGGTGCTAGCACAAATTTATAACTTTTTGAAGGAACCATATAACTCTCTTTAATTTCAATATAAATAATAATAACTATTAAAACTCAAAAAAATATTTTATTTTTTATCACTTAAATAAAATAAATATATACAGTTTTCTTACTTTTACACAATATTAATTTAAAAATTACTATTTTTAACAAATTAAATATCATAGCGCGTCAATACCTTTAATTTCAACATACAACTTATAACTCTCAAACATATATATATATATATATATATGATTTAAAAAAATTATTTTCTTTTAAAGAATTGTCAATGTTTTGCCAGACATTTGTATGATTGTAAAATAATTGAAAGCTCTATATTCATCACGCATGCTAAAGTATTATTAAAAATGTTTAAAATATAACAAAGTTTATAATGAGAGAACACATGATGGTCGATCAAAGGTTAACTATGAAACTGGTGCGGGTAGGCACATATCTGCTGGTGGTTGTGAAGTTGATGTTGATCCCTTCCCACACCATTTTCCGACGTTGCTGTCATCTCATGAGTCCACCCTCTATAAGGGTTCCGCGTAAGCTCTAGCAGTGAGTCTCTTACATCTTCAGCTTCAACCGTTTCACTATCCTTTTTCTGTTCAGCACCCCCAAAATCATAAAAGAAAAAGTGAATAATAACCATTGTTATTAACCAATTAATTCAATGTATGTGTATGAATTGACATGTCGATATCACTAGTGCAAAATATATAGACTTAATTGTAGAGTTAGAAGATGTTATATCATATCTTACTTCCACTTTAAAAACATTTGAGACGAGTCCCGTGTGGCTGGTTACCGTGGCATGCACTACATCCATGCCAATAGTGTTCAACGCCTCCATCAGTTTCACAAACCCACCAGGCCTGTGCTCACAGAACACCTTCACAAAATACTCATTCCCATCTATCAGAGCCACTTCCACTTGCGGCTGCATTTCAATAAGCAAATTTGCACTTAAAAATTCAAGTCACAAAACCACAATATATTTGTGCACAAACAATACAGCAACACTCATGCATATATGCATGTCTAAACTAAAATAAAAGGTAAGCAAAAATTACTGTATGGTCCAAAACTATCAATGTTTATGGAATTATGGTGACTAATCTCTTCGTGACATTTACCCTAGTTTTATTATAAAAAAAAGGTAAATTAATAAACTTGGCTACGCGTCACTGAAGGTTAATCATAATTATTGACATTTGATGGTCTTAGACACCATCAGTAATTTAAGGTAGGATACATATAGAGAGAGAGACAGAGGTACCTCCATCTGCTGGGTCTGCTTATCAATGACAGTAGCACCTTCCTGCTTTTGTTTGGAAACATATCCATTCCCTGATGTTCCCACATGCAACCCAGTTTGCGCCTTATCATGTTCAGCATTTGGCCCAAGTTCAGCACCTACACCAATATTCATGTAGTTGCTTTCAGTGTCTGCATTCTCCTCAAGCTCATCTTGGAGCTCCTTCACTTGCTTCTTCAAATCCTTCACATACTCAATGGCATCTCCAAGAATGGATGCCCTATCCAGCTTAGAGATCCTAGGAACCAAAGAACGAAGGTTATATAACCTATCATTGAGTTTCTTCCTTCTATTTCTTTCAGCCACAAGGTTCTTGGATTGGTTCCCTTTCCCATTCCTCCTCCTATACTTGCCATCTAATTCCTCTTCTTCATTCTGGTCACTGCAATCTGACATTGAATCTGATCTACCAACAACGTTTTTCATCAAGTCCTTGTCTTCCTCTTGCTTCTGATCTTTTGCCTCCTCGTATTGTGAATCTGTTGTCATGAGGCTTTTCTGATACGTGTCGTGCTCATGCTCATGCTCCTGATCATCTTCTGGGTTGGTTTGCTTGTCGTGAAGGAAGGAATTACCAGCTTGGTATTCTTCTGAGAAAGCAGCATCGCTCTTCATTCTGTTGTGATGGTTGTAGTCGAACTGCTGCATGAAGTTCAGTGGAGAATTGTACATACCAATATTGCGGTGGTCCATATCAGTGATGACATGTTCTGATGAGTGGAATAAGTGATTATTGTTCCTGTTGTTGTTCCCTTCGTTTTCATCTCCTATAAGTGGGTTTGATTGCATGTTGCTCAAGTCAATGTTGAAGCTCATTGAGTGGTTCACGGCTTCAATGCACTGGTTTGTCACAAAATCTATTAGTTGATGATCTTCAGACACCTGTGACAAATATATAAAAAGAGAGAAAGTAAGTTTAATGTATTATAAATGCTCCCTAGCTACAAGAACATATATATTAATATATGTCATGGCAGTACTTGTTTAGTTACAAACAGCTCAACTAGTCCACCTGGCACCGAAATCAAAACCTGGGTCCCAATTGTTTCCTGCAAAATAAATTAGTACTCATCAATATATATATGGAATAGATGAAAAAGGTTAAATTCGTTTTGAACCTCATAGATGAAGTGAAAAAATAAAGGATATTAACGTGGAGAAAATTGACTTACTTCCAAAATGTTAGGATCCATGCCATTGGAATAGTTCACCCAGTTGGGTTGGTTTGTTAATAGGGTCTGTGCATGAATCCTGTTAATTAATTGTGGCATAAATTAATATTTCAATTGTAGATAAAGGGAAGGGAAATTAATATATATATATATATATATATATATATATATATATACACACACATACCCAGAATTATCTATGGGTATGGAAGTGGAAAGCTGTGAAAGAAGATCACAGGGCTTCGTTCTGGGGTGTGGATAAGTGATATCTCTGCATGAGGCCACAAAAGAGACAGGGAAAAGATGTTCTTCCCCAGCATTTTGATTGCTTTCAGTGCCAGCACAACAGCATCCCAACCACTCAAGAAACCTAGAGCAAGTGCAACCATCACATTTTAACACAATTAAGGAGAGACAGAGAAAAACAAGAATAATGATTATTAGTTAATTATGTATAACCTTTGGTCTTCACTCAATTTCCAGTAGATGCAATAGTCCCATCCGTTCAAACCCACGAGGGTTCTTAGTCTCTCTACTAAGTTTTGCATGATAATGTTCACCTCACCTGAAATTAATAATTGGTAAAATGCCAAATATTGATGCTGAGAACCGCTAGCTAGCCGACACAAAACCAGGTACTAAACCAATCAAGAGTTTGTCAGATATCAAATACTGATATTTCTGATTTTATGTCTTATATTTTTTAGTATAATGTAATGTGCTGTATGTATAATGCATATCTAGCTAGTAAGAATTTGTCAGTCATAGAATATGGTTAAGATTTGTTCTTGTGAGGCTATATATTATCTCTTACTTGATACGCTTATATATATACACATATCCCTTGCACTTTTTGAAGCACCCACATGCATCCACGCAAATACCCCCATAAATAGAAAACTAATGAGATATATAGACCTGGATGATGATAGTGGAACTTCCTCTTTGAGCTCACAAAAGCAAAGTGGCTATGGTTACTTCCTTTGACTAAAAGCAAGAAAAGCAAGAGCAAAATTGAAGAAAAAACAGACCAGAAGAAGCAGAAGAAACAAAAACTGATATCCATAAAAAACTTAGTTGATAGCAACAGTTAACTGCACCATCATAACCCAAAAGTTTGAATCATATCCACCTTATGCCGAAAATCCCATCTCAGCAAACTCAAAGTTCCTTGTATCAATGCCTAGAAAGAAAGGAAGATGCAAACAATATCGAAAGCACACACCCGGTTCCTTGCTTCTTATATATCATAATATAATCATAACAATATCTTTATATATATAAAAATATTGGAGCGTATAATGTGGCTGTTACTATGGTAGGTGAGATGCAGAGGGTGAATGAGAGAGAGGGAGGGATTTTTGCAATGAAATAATTCTTTTGCCTTGTGGTTCTGTTAAGGAAGAGAAACGAGAAATGAGGAAAGAAAAGTGAATTGAAAGATATAGATGAGTTGGTGATGATGGCAGGAGCATATTGCATGATCCAAGATGGCGTACAAAACCTTAACTACCTTGCTAAAGTTTTTCATTCGTTTTGGATAGTATATTCTCTCAAACCTCAACTACTCCACTAATGTGTAACTCAATATTAACCAGAAAAGGAAACTACATATTACATGATGTATATACAAAGGCTACATATTAAAATAAGGAATATTTATGCACTTAATTATATATGCATGATGCATGTAACTTTAATTGAGACATGCATAACGCTTTGTACTTCTTATATGATATGATTTGGACAATCTTCTCCCCTTCAACTAGCTTTGGGGACGAGGCAATTTCTATCCCCCTTTGCTTAGGAGAATCATCCGTTCAATTATCATTTTGGTACATAATTTAACGAAAATGTTAAATGAAAGTCCCAGTTTTATGTGTATGATGAAGAAGAGAGGGATGAAAAAAAATAGAGAAAAAAATAATAAATGTAATAAATAATGTGATGAGAACTGAAGAGGGAGATAAAAAAATAGAAAATTATTTATTTCATGTATAAATCTTGATAGTATTTATTTCAATTTATATATTTTGATTTTTTTTAATTAAGTAGAAAGAGAAAGTTGATTAATTAAAAAACTAAATTAAATTATATTAACTAAATTAATTAATTTTTAAGATTATAAATTAATTAAAAGAGTCTTTTAAAAATTACAAAGATAATATTTTTATATTTTTTAATGGTATTAACATTTATCAAATAGGCTTAAATATATTTTAGTCTTTTAAATTTGGATGTTTGTCTTTTTTTAGTCTCTCAAACTAAAAAATGTATTTTTTATTTCCTTAAATTCACAAATTATTTTTTTGGTCTTTCTTGAATGTTTTTGACTATTTGAATGCACGATTTATGGAATTTTTTAACGCAAGAGAGACTAAAATATATTTCATAGATTTAAAAACTAAAATAAATATAACTTTTAATTTTGGAGAACTAAAAAACATAAATTCCGAATTCAATGAACTAAAATATATTTAATTTTTATTATATTAGTATAATTTTTTAGCTTTTCAAGAAAAATAATAGATTTAAAATTTTTGGGTACAAATTCTCTCCTATATAAAAAAAAATGACATGGTTAAGTGTTATTATGACTTTATTGTTTATTCCACTAGTAAAAGCAAGTTTTTTTTCACTTTGTGTTTTCAACTTTCTATGTGAAATCAAACCATGTAAAAAGTTCGTACATTCTAGACCAATTTTAAAATCGATAAAGAATTAGTGTTTACATTAGTTGTAGCAAGAACTATTATTAAAAGTGTCCACTTTATGCATCAATTAAGGAAAGAATAAATATAAAGGCCATTCTTTCATCGATTCTAATGACAACTGGTAGAGTTTTTATATTAAACAAAAAACCAAAAAAATATGTTAAATAAGTCTTTAGAATATCAAATAATTCTTTTTTTATAATTCAAATAAGTCTCTAAACTTAACTTTTGAATATTGTCATTTTAATTCCTTAAATATATGTTAATATTAACACTTGACTCACTTTTTAAAAAAAAATGGACTAATTTGATTATTGAGTTACACTTTTATGGATTTTTTATTTTATCTTTCAATCCAATTACTAAAGTAACAACGCTTTAGTACCAAAGTAACCACTAACCATTTATTCTATGAAAATAAACAACACACGTATGTGTGTCTATATATATATATATATATTATAAATTAATTATAAATTAAATCACATATTATGATACGCTCCCTTATTTTCTCATTTATAGACTCCACTATCTTATTTCACTCATTAGTATGTTCGGCAGAATTAGAAGTTTTTGCCGAATTCGCTTATGATCCTTTGTCCCAATGGATTATAAAACTCTTAAAGAAGCATGGTCTAGAAAGTTGCTTTCTATATGGACGTCGTAATGGGAGCAGACACAAAAGCTATTTTCAATATCATATAAAACAAATATTAATTTAGAAAGTCTGGTCTGAAATTTAAAAAGGATTGAAAAAACGTTCATATTTTTAAATTAATTGCTAATAAATTAACTTAACTTGGGAAAAAAATTTCTAGAATGATTCATCATAAACAAATGTAGAAAGTATATTATACATCAGTATAACAACCAATCTAGAGTGTTCATATCAGTATAATAAAAATGTCACTGTCTCATTAATCACTCTATTAATTTTTTGAGAAACTACTGTAAAATGACAATGTGAAAAATATTTTTTTTTTATTGTAGGATTCTTTTAAACTTCAACTTTAAACTATAAATATATCTTTAATTTCGCAATTTTGGTATGATAATTAATTTTGTCTATATTTTTTTCTTATATTTTAGTTCATTAAATTATTTTTAATGATACCTTAAATATAAATATATTAGGTCTAAAATTTAATTAGATCAAAATAAAATAAATAAAATATGTAAAATTAAAATTTGGACTAAAATTACTAATTTTTTAAAATTGAAGAACTATTAAATATCTCTATTTTTAAAATGGGGGATTAAAATTGCAAATTGAATAAAATAAGAGATCAAGATTATATGTTAGCCTATATTATATTTGATAAAATTCATTAAAAAAATCGTAGAATCTCATGTAGTGATAAATTCGATGGAGATCGAGAATCCATTTTCCATTTTATATTCCTTTAGTTCATTACTTTTATTGATTAAGAAATTGCATGAACAAATGGGGGAAAAATCATTGTACGTGATAAATAAAGGTCATAGTAATTTGTGGAAGAAGAAAAGTTTGAGTACAAGCAATTAAACTTCAAGGAAAGTGATAGTATATATATAATTATGAAAATAATTTAGGCCACATAATAAAGACTTGACTGTAGACTTCCATCATTTTACGTATGCAATGTCAATGCGAATGGTCCCAACGACCTATTCTGTACATCTTTTTTCTTTTGACCATAAGGAATTCCTTAGACCATGCATCTTCGCACCAGAAATAAAATGTGGTTCTAAGGCTATTATTCTTCTTCTATCTCTTTTCTGCGGCAACAGGTTGGAGAAGTCCTTGAAGGTTGCAATAGGCCGGTGAAGGACCCAAGTCGTCGCGTGGAAAAAAAAAGAAACTTGTTGCATTCACATCATCAAACCTAATTCCTATATATATAACACCCGCCATCCCTCCTTTATTAGTCTATACGTATTGCATGTCTACTTGTTTAATAAGATCGCACGAGGGAAAGTGGGAAAATGGGAAATACGTACATGAATCCCATTAATTAATTACTTGTTTCTAGTGACATACTTGCCGAGTTGCTCTTTAAATCTGATTTTTCACGATCCCGTATGCCATGATCCCACGTGCCATACAATCTTATGTCCAAGATTCTTAATTTTTCTTTGAATAAATTATTATTTTTGTCCCTAAAAAGTGGAACGTCATATCCACGACAATTAAATCATTTTGTACAAATTAATATGAATTTAATCTCTAAAATTTATAACTTCATAATTAGTTGCCTGGACTTTACAATTTAATTATAGTCTCTCACAAATATCCTTATAAATCATAACAAGAATAAGTCACTCTCTCACAAATCATAGTGGACACTCTCCTTATATAAATCCATACCAAGTTGTACCTTTACATATTTCTTCTTGCAATACTCCCACCAGTTTATTTCTAACCATGAATATTTCCCAACACGGTAGGCAGCATCAACATATATATCAAAATAGCAATACTTATTTAATTTAAAATTCGATCAAGACTTTAGTTTTAAATTCTATTCACATTCATTATTTTTCAACCTAAAATTCTACTTCAAAACAGGCTGTTTAGTTTTCTGAAAATATTTTCAGTTTTTATTTTTTAAAGACTATTTTTATTTTTAATATTTGTTTCTTCTTTAAAACATGTTTGCTTTGTTGTTTCCCTTAAGAGCATTACTACTTTTTCATGAGTATAATCCATAAGCTGACACTGAGACAAAAGTATTCGTTGCACATTACTCCCGGCCGGTTGGAGAAAAAAAGTCCCATAACAAAAGGCAATATAGTGATGTTGAGGCAAAAATGGGTTTTATTGCGAGACAATAACATAATATAAGAAAGGCTGAAGTTCATACATTTGGAATTGGGTTTGGTGGATATGTTGTCCAGGACAATCAACAAAGAGGGAACTGTTGTCATTTTTTTAAAAAAAAAAATACGGAGGAACTGTTGTCATTGATTACCAAGAGAGAGAAAATGCCACTGGCCAACTACAATACAAATCTATAATGACTAGCTATAGATTAATTGGTTGCGTGAGGAATAAGAATTAAGGGACGACGACTCAGTCTAATTGGAAAAGAGAATGTGAGTGGGGAATTAGATCTTGTTGGAAATTAGAGGATGAGAGGGATGTAGATCATAGGCATGAGTCAAATACAAAGAATAATTATCAAGAGACTTCATATTGATTAAAAGATAGTACAATAGTCTTCCATCTTGTAAGTCATGGGAGTTCATATATAACAATGGAGTTTGTAAAGGTCAAGGGACTGAGGAGCTACAAATAAGGAAAGGAAAAAAATATGAAAACATAAATAAACCAATATCTCTTCAACATCTAAAAAATGCTACTACCTAGTGCAGATTGAAAATGATGGAAACTACTTCCTCATTCACATTAAATATTTTCGTTGCAATTTTCTTTAAATTTGACTCCAGTTAATTATTAGAATTTAGAATTAACAATCAAGCTTATCCATTCTAACTAAAGCCACGATGGGTGGGTGGTATTAATGTTTGATGATTTATATAAAAAAAAGAGGCACACAAAATTCCAAGATGAAAGTGATGGTTTCGCTATACGGAGCCTATGAATTTTGATGGCTAGTCAACAATTTGATGGATCCATGTTTCTAAAGAGCAAAGATTGTGCATGGACAGCGGGCGGGACTCTAGTGAGTGGTTATAGAAATTTTGTAGTTTTGTGTAAATGAAATGGGTAATATATGTATATATTTCATTAGAAGTTTTTAGAATCATTATATCTAAATTTTAACTTAATAACGATGTTTGATTATAATTAAACTTCACTTTAATAATTTTGAGTCGTTATATTAAAATTTTAGTTTTACAACAATAGCTGATATAAATTAATAATTTAATGTGATTTATATTTAATGAAAGAATATTAAATTTCACTTGAATTTTTGTAATCATTAAGTCAAAACTTAAATTTTATAATAACCGTTAATTTGATTTAATTTTTTATTGAATGATAAATTAGTTATAATAAATTATTAAGGATATAAATTAAGAAATAAATTATTTCTTTTACTTAAGAAAATAAACTATTATGCATACAAATAATAATTCATGCTAAAATAATGGTTCATTTTTTAAATATTTTGTAAAATTTCATTCTTTTAATTAATTAAAATTGCTTTTATAATTACTTTAATCAGATAAGTATTAATTTAAATCAAACAGATCCTAAGGTTCATAAGAATCTGATTTTAGCATGCGTTTAGAAAATTTTACGAGCAAATTCTTAGAAACAGAAAGATTACCGTTAATTAATGTTATTAGGATCTGACATAATTAATTTTAAATTGTCTGTGTAAAGATTTAATGTATTGTTTTAAATTTAATCAATTCTCTTAAAAATAAAACAAAAAATGAAACTGATCACAAAATAATTGCAAAAATTGTCCATCATGATAACTGGCTTATTAGTTTTGTCTTCCTCTTATTAAATTTTCATTAGTGTCATTTTTTCCTTAACTTCTAATTAGTAACGGGTTTCACTTTTTTGGGTTGCACGTTCCATTTTTTTTTTCTTTATTTGAAGAACTTCTCGTTCGTTACCATTCTCTCTCTAAGAATTACATAATCTTTTTTTATCTCTCTCTTGAATTTTATCATTTTTTTTCTCCTCTCAATGAAATTTTTTTATTTGAATATGCCTCTTATTTTATTTTGCTAAAGAACATTTATTTTTGTTACTTTTGCTTCTTCTCTCCATAAATTTTCTTTATATGAATCTGTTTTTTATTTATACACATTTTTGTTTTGTGTGTAAATACATATTTGAATTTACGAAAAAATATTTCATAGTTGATGAACACGAATATTGAACAATCATCATTATCTCTAAAATTGAGTAGCAACTTTTATTTATTGAATAAATGTTTTTTTTTCGGTGTTACCACAATGTTTGATCTAAACATAGACAACATAAAAACAAAGAGGGAAAATTGACTTTGATCAAAAGAGAGAAAACAAGCAAACACACAAGGTAGGCGAAAACAAAAATCTCTTACATTTTATAGATTCTTTTAATTGTGTATTATTTTTGTGTGTTTCTTCTTATTATTTTTTAGATTTTTTGCTATATGTTTCTTCTCTTCTTCTTCCTATTTTTTATATTCTTTTTTTTTAAGTGGTTGTCATTTCATTAATTTATTCGATCATATCTTATTTAAAATTGTCAGATCAAAACTTTAACTTGACAATAACATTAATCTCATTCAAATATATAACATTCACTTCAACATTTTTAAACGGTTAGATTAAAACTTTAATTTCACATCAATCATTGATATGATTTAAAGTTATCTAAAAGTAATGGAAGATTATTAATTTAAAAATAATGATTAACTATCATTATCATTATTATATTTTATATATTTATTAAATAGAAATAGAGAAAACTAATGAAATAAGAAACAATGTAATACCAATTTAAAAATAAAAATTATTTTCAAAATAATTATTTACTTTATAAATTAATAAAAATAAATAATTTTTCTAATCTAATGGAGGATTAATAAAGTGCTAAAATAATAATTTAGTATTATTATTATTT
>PYAF01005195.1:1474689-1493149 GCA_007407185.1 Glycine tomentella
TTTGATTTCATTGATTTTTTATTATTTTAATTATCTAAAATAAATAAAAAAATAGTCGAAATATAAGTATTGCACGAATACTAAAAATGTACTCTTTTGAGTTTTGACCAATGTAGACATTTATGTTGTTATGTTCTACAAATAAAACAAAATACAGTAAAAAAATGTCTTACAAATAAAAAATTGTAATTCAGTTTCACAAAAATTATATATAAATATTGAGGTGTATATTTATATTTATATATAATAATTTACATTTTGAAGCTTAGTACTTAGTAGCACTCTCCATGTATAAATGTTGAGTGTTGTTAATCAAGTAGGTAAGTTATGAGTGAATTTATTGTTTAAATGTGGCCTCTTTTATTGTTTAAATATTAAAATAATGTGTAGCATATATTTTTGAGTGAATTTATTATTTTAGGCATGGAAGCAGCAGCTAGCAGAGGGATTCTGTGCATGCACTGTCCCAGCTGGGTGGTGCAACAAACCGGCCCCGTGAACCTCATACTTATTATCGTTAGCCTAATATAACTATATTATTATAAGGATTTCATTTCTTAGTTGGGACCCAATTCTACAACTGCTTATCTGGAATTTGATACTCCTCCATGGCCTGCTCTTGCGGTTTCTGCAACTTTACTTTTACATTGGACAATTTTTTATTTTTTATATATTTAATTTTATAATCTACAAGATTTTTTAATTATTTTTAGCTCAGAATTAATTTTAGTTAACTTTTATATTGGATAGAATATTTAATTGTGAGTTTTATTCTTAACTTATTTTATAATAAAGACATTCAAAAATAAATTACCCAACTTTAAAATTAATTCATTCAAAATTAATTCTATCGTGTCCACTGGACCACTATAAACGATAGATAACCGAGTGTGGAACGAATAACTGATTACTTTTTGTGGCTATTTATTGTTTTTTTAATCTCCATTGAAGAATGTGCATTTTTATTTTAATAAAAGAAGGGAGACAACGCTTGCATCTTTGAGGAAATAATAATGTAAAGGATTTTAGTAATAATTTTAATGTAAAGTTAACAAAATTTAACAAAACAAATTTGAAAAATGGAGTCAAATGAGTAATGACATATACTTCAATCTGTTTAGATAAAATAGTGTAAAATTTAAAACAAGAGTGGAAGACGACGTGATATTCACATCTGTCATGGAAGGAGAGTATAATTCACTTTAAATTTTTTAATAATTTTTCTCAATGATAGTAAGAGTTTATTTTACAGATATCGTCAACTAATTAAAAATTATTCCAGATATACTTTAAAAATAATCATTATAAAATTTAGCAATATATCCTATCATTATACATACTAAAATCATATATAAAAACTATATTTTAAATACATTATAATTAAATTCTAATAGTAAATGGATTTAAATAAAATATGTTAATGCTATTACTTTTTTTACGTGTGTTTTAGAAGTAAATGAAACTTATTTCAGGAAGAAAAAAGACAAAAAACAAAAAAAAACAAAAAAGAGCACAAGATGTGCCCGTAAATGGTAAACCTCCCAGTCCCAGCCATCATACAATTCTTCGTCACCATTTTTCAACGAGTATTTTCCTTTAACATAATTATATTAATAACGAAAAACACAGTCGAGTGTTAAATATAAACACCGATCTTCGTTCTTCCAACAAAAGTTCACGTAGGCAAGTTATGAGTTTAGAGTTACCTTCTTGTCAAAAGTGGGCCCTTTTATTCTTAAATATAGTGTACCATAATAGTGTATATTTTTCAAGTGAATTTATTGTGCAGTATATATGATTCAATTTTAAATTTAATTTATAAGATTCTTTCAGATATATTATTTCTAAATTTCAACCAAAGAAAAACGAAGAATAGTCTTTTTTTATCATTAAACGAAGAATAGCTTATATTAATATTATCAATGGCTTTCGTTAAATATTTGTTTATGGGTTTTAAGAAGATCAAAACTTCCCATATTTATATTCAATATTATCTATAAGAATTTTTTTTCTTAAAAATAAATTGTTGATGAATATTTATAGACACATGTACGTATTTAAACTAAAAATGTTAAATGTCTTAAAATCCTAATAAATTTTTTTAGATACATCTTTATAAAGATTTCTCAGGTCACCAAAAGCTGCAACTGGGATGGAAAGAGGATGCCGAAATTTGTCAATGTTGTTAAAGAGAAGGTGACGTCACTTTAATTCGATCAAGTGAGTTTTGTTAAGTAGGACTGCCCGAGTGTTAGCTTTATTTAGAACACTATTTAAGTGTTTACACCTTTTAATTTACTAAAAGAGAGAAAAAAAACTATGTTAAACAAAATATCTAATCAGTAAAAAACAAATTAAAAATAGAAAACAATTAAAAAAATATTATAGTATTTTTGTAGTATAGATTATATCAGTTTGATTTTAATTCAAGAGTAATACAATAAAGTGCCAGTTTATTTATTATTTAAGTTACATCTCATTTAATATTTCATTTGTATTCATATGAAATGTCACTCCATTAAATAACGTAATAATATACTGGTATCAAGATACCCAAAAAAAATTAAAGAGAACAAACATTTTAAAATGAATTTAAAGTAGTTTCGGTTGAAATTTATAGATTTATTAAATTTTAAATTAACTAAAATATAAATTTTGTCTCATATTTTTCTAATTTAATAATTTTCGTTTTTTTATTTTTTAATTAAGATATTTTATCTTCTACTTTTTTGAAAATAAATTTTAATATTTTTATTTTTTAACTGAGACATTTCATTTTTTACTTTTAAAAAACTATAATTTTAATCTCCTCAATCAATTTTAATTTTAGACTTGTTGAGTAATTTCTTTTTTGTTTTTAATGAATTAAACATTTTAGTAATTAAAATTATTTGTTTTGTGAATAATAAATAATATATTTAGTCAACGTTTGAAATTTATCACAGTAATTAAAATTATAAACTTATAGAAGTAAAAGATTAAATATTTCAATTTAAAAATAAAAATAAAAAAAAAAATGAAATGTCTCAAACTATTAACTGAGCCTGTCATAACTAAGAGCTGGAGCAGCATGTGAGTTCCGGGGTTGTCGTTAGCTTCACACGTAACAACAAAAGCTGTTACAGTGAGATAATTGTTGAGTTTCTTGAATAATTTAATAAACTTCTAAAAAAAGTTTTATTTAAAGCGATAAAATGTATTTTATTAAAATAGTTTGAAAAAAAGTCATGCACTATTAGTTAGGCATATTTATGAATCGATTCAGTACGATAAGAATCGAAAAAATCAATAAAAAAAATATGATAACCGAGCACATAAAAAATCGAACGGATGAAAATTTTAAAAAACTAAATTTTATTGAATTGAATCGAATTTTAAATATCAATTCAATCAAAACTTGTATATATATATACATAATTCATGTTCATATTTTTAACTTTATATATTTATAAAATGATCACATAACTTATATTTATTCATAAAAAACATATTTAAGTAATGATAATATTTTATTAACTATTCGAGTTAAGATAAATAAATATAATTATTAAATTATGTAAAATTTATTTTAATATAGTATATATTTAAAAAGTTGTACCATTATTAGTTATATAATGAATAACTATTGAGTGAAAATTTTCATGAAAACTGTAATATGATAAATTAAAATTTATTTATTTATAACAAATTATTAAATAAAATTGTTTTTATTTTTAATATTACTAAATGAAAATTATTTTAATTTTAAATTTGTGAAAATAAACTTTACAATGATAAATAATTTTTATTTTATTTTATCTAGACTATGTATATTTAAAAAAAATATAATTTTGTCAATTTAATAAATAAAAGATAAAATATGTATTGATAATATAAAATAATTTTATATCTTTATTTACTTTCATAATAATCACTCTAATAACCGTATCTATCATAATCTGAGATGAAAAAAGAATGTAAAAATCCATAAGTATTAAACTCAATAAATGAATAAAATGCTAATTACTACAGGTGTAGCTCCTTAAGAAAAACATTATTAATTAGAATAAAAAAACATTTTCACACGTAGGAAAGCGGCAATACGTAGTTGTCGCGCGTGAGTTTCTAGAAGTTTGATAAAACATTTATTTACTTGTCTTGTCTGTCTGCCAAAGCCAGCATTCAAAAGAGGTTTCCGATTTCCTAGTCTCCGTCCTCTTTCATTTATTTTATTTTTTTAACATTTCCTTGCTCCGCTGGTCAAAGAGTTTCAAAAAGTTGTGTGCGAAATTCTAATGTCACCCCCGCATGGTCAAAAAACAAACGCTTCCTCGCTCCCTCAACATTTTTCATTCACTCATTGCTTCCTTCCTAGTAATAATACTAATCAACATTTTTGATTTGGAATTCGGATTGCACACCTACTCCTTCTACTTTCCAACACAGCTGTCTCTGTCTTTCTAGGTGCTTGTTTTTTGAAATCCCTTTTTCTAATGTTCATTCCTTCTTTCTCTTCATGGCTGTCTCTTTCTGCTGTACGTGATTTCCTTTCGCAATCTTCAATTTGCAGAAATTCATAGATCAACATGATCGGCTACAACTACAGATGCTATCTGATTTTATTTGCCAGTTCACGTTTTTTGTGTTTTTGTTTTCCTATCAAAATATTGTGTATGTTTTGATGAGAAATATACATGCATTAAAATAAACATCCTCTCAAACATGTATGAGTGCATGGAGTGGATGATTATGGTGGTTAACTTCTGAATATTGCTTTTGTGTTCCTTGTTGCGTACATACAGAAAAATAAAATCCTGTCTCTTATTATTCTTCTTTTTCCTTTTCTCTTGGAACTTGGAAGGGAGATGGGTTTGATTGGATAGATATGACATCTTGATTTTGTTAGGTTTTTATCACTTTTTTTTTTTTTTTGTTTAACCTATAATTTTACTGTATGAGTGATTTGTTTTTTTTACATAAAATATGTCTTATTCAAATTTGAGTTAGAATTTTGTGTTCCTTTTTTTTCTACCTGTAAGGATTTTAATGAGATATATGGTTCATATGATGTTTAGTTTGAGTTTGTTGACTTGATGCAACAGTCACAGTTGGGTTGGTTGGTACCAAAGGTGAGGCAGGGGAGACTCAGAAAGCGATGGCTGAGCTCGGAGGAATTATGCCAGACTGTGTATATGCTCCAAATCCCTACCATGAATGCACGGAGGCTTGCGTGCATAGGATCAAGGAAGCCAAGCCTGGCAAGCCACCTAAAACTAAAAAGGGTACTGGTCAGTTGTTCTTCCTATTTCCTCCAATTTTCTGATTAATTCATAGCTATTAATGTATGTTGTGCGTCCTCCTTGCTCTACAAGAGTTAAACCCGTTTATATATTATGTATAATTTTGTTTTTCGATGTAAAGCATCATCTTTCTATTCCCGGTGGCCTATCCTAGCTTTTTTCCTATCATAGCTATTGATAATCAAGTAGATATTAATTGCATTAGTTTTGGATTTTGGCTTATGGCATTCTTTTTTCTCCTTAAATCACTTCTTTAGTGCTATCAAGTTTAACTGTTAACTTGGGATGATGTCCCCTCCCCTTTACATACCAAATAGAAAAAACAGGATCTGGATTCCTGTCGAGGTTTTAAATTGCAGTCGCGGTCTTGGTTTGTTTGCAATCTTTGGTCACAGAGTTGCAATGTAGTTGAGTGAGTAGAAAACCTTGACGATGTGGCTAAAATCGCAATGGCATTCCATTTTTTCAAACCTTGTTCCCTGTGTTTAGTTTCCCATGCATTCACACATTCAACAACTCAGAACAGTCAGATCTGACAGATGACTCATGTTTTATTTCAATAAATCAGATTTAAAACATGCATTCAAAATTTGAGTCATCAAATCTTCATCCAGCGGTTAAAAGTGAGTTGACTGTATGAATGTGTGAATAATTGACTACACTGAATCCTATTCCATTAAAAGTGTAACTACTTACTGCTATATGCTTTTGTTCTGTTTGTGTCTGTTTTGCATGAGCGCTTTATGGATATTAGTGACTTTTTGCCCAGGCTATTTTTACTTGTTTATATACATCAAGCTTTGTTTGAAATTGTTAAAGATTAGATGACAATGTAAAAGCAGGACTAAACTTTAAGTCTAAGAATTTAATTTAAATGCACTAATAGCGTAAAAGTTTTTTACACTGGCTACGATTGTTGAGTTTTGTTCTAACTACTTAAAAGGTCATAATTTACACTGAGAGCATGAAAATTGAACTATAATTCTAATACTTTAAATTTAACCAATATATTGGGGAGAGTTGCTAGTTGGCAATGTCTGAACACTTGTAAGATCTGTCTTTTTTCTTTTTGTTTTTTAGTTTTCAAAGATTATCGCAGAAGTGTTACAGATGCTGAACTTGGCAAAATGATGAAAGAAGAAAAATGCAGGCCCTCAGGTTGCCCTAAAGCTTCTAATCCTTACCATGTCTGTGATGAGTATTGCCAGAAGGCTGATTCAGGTTTCCCTCCATTTTATATCTGCTATTTAAGGATGTCTGTGATATATACAATTCAGTGACAATTTTCTCGTTTTTATCTATTTAATTAATAGCTTATAAAGTATGTCATGAACTGAATTTCTTCGCTCAGAATTTTAAAGCAAAACTTCTCCATTTTTCTGATTTAATCTACTTCTAAAAAAAAAAAATCTCATTCACCCCATATGAAAGACTAGTGGTTTTGAAGAATGTCATTGTCTCAAAGGGATCCTGAGAAATATTTCTGGTTTCAATTGAATACTGACTGCAGTTTTTTTTTTCCAATTTAAACATGCCATGTTAACAGACCTTTTTTATTCAAATGAAAGTACTATGGGATTCATCTAGAGTTTAGTCTAGAAACAGATTGATTTGGAGACTAAGAAAAAGGTCTCATTTGATATAACTCAGTTTTCAACAGCTTGTACAATATAAAAACTGCATGGACATTGTAATTTTGTCTGACCAATTCATGATTAACAGATTAATCTTCTTTGACAAGAACATTATACTGTCCATCGCCTAAAGCTGCACTATCTGTGCAATTGGTTTGCTAAGTTCACAAATATATATATATATATATATATATATATATATATATAATATTTTGATTGGCCAAAGTTAGTTGTTAAATGTTAGTTTTTTTGTTAGCGGAGGGATTCGAACCCACGACCTCTCCCTCCCACCCTTCTTGGCATGGGCGGATGCAGGTGTTAGATTGGGGGGCAGTGCCCCCCTTAAATTCTCAAGAATAGATTTTTTTTTTAAATAATAAAATAGTTTAAATGTTTATATAAGAGAAAAAATTGAAAAACATAGAAAAAAAAATAATAAAAAAGATGAAAAATAAGAAATGATTGAATGTGAGTATGTATGTTTGTAACTTATATGAATGCAGTAGTTACACTCTTGTTACTTTTAAGCACCGGTTACATGCTAATTTTGTCAATTTTTTCTCTTTTGGATTGTACCTTTTTCACACTTTTGTTATAATAATTTGTTCTTTTAATTTTCTTTAAAAAAAAAAATTTCAGAGGCGCTGCATCCAAACCCCTGCCACTAGTGCCCCCCTTACTTTTTTTTCTGGATCCGCCCCTGCTTCTTGGGACTTTTCACCCAACCACCCAACCAACCTTATATCTCCGTTCACAAATATATAGTTAATGTCATCATAATATAAGGATAATATAATATGATGACATTGACTATATATATATATATATATATTAAAATATGAATGGAACATATGCTTCAAGCCACCATCATATTATTGATTCATATATAAATAATGGTGGCTTGAAGCATAAACTTTGAATGGTGGTTAATAAAGCTGCTAGCAGCCTACCAAGGCTTGCCTGCTAATTTGTTTGACTAGTCAAAATATGTTACTTTGAGGTAATAAACAGATCATCGGTATACCTGAGATCTTTAACTATCTATATGTTTCTTACTAGTATTCTCTTAAAATGCAGGTACCATGTCTTTAAACTTTGACAGGAGAAAAAAGGTTGGTTCTAAGCCAGAACTCCCCGTTCTTGACAGTGTACCACCCTCAAAAATTGGGGCTATTTATCTCTCTGATGCTTCATCGCCATTATCAAATTATTCTGAAAAGACAAAGGAGGAGTCAAAAAGCAATGAGCTAATACCAGTTTCTGGAGAAATACATGTCCTAGATGTCATGGTAGTTACCTCTCTTTTCTAGCATTCATTCTCTTCAATCAACATTCTTTTATAATTATGGCCGAATACAATCAAACCAAATAAGTATATAGTTGACTTGTCTTGTTTCTTTGAAAGCCTACCAATCACAAGGTCCAATCAAAGCACAATGGGGACAAAAATGCTTCACAAAAAATTGTTCCAATCACCTCTGTTGATGACACAGGATGTCTTACTAAACCAGATGGTGGGTCAATGAATTTTTGTTTCTCTAGTCTCCATGATAATGAGGACAGTGATGGAGAGGAGACTGAGTCTGTGGTTTCTGAGTCGCGTGTCCCGGTTGGAAAATACCACGTGAAAGAAAGCTTTGCTCCCATCCTGAGATCCATCTTTGAGAAGTATGGAGACATAGGAGCAAGCTGCGATTTGGAATCAGTTGTTATGCGGTCATATTACGTTGAGTGTGTGTGCTTTGTGGTCCAAGAGCTACAATCTACCCCAATAATGCAATTGACAAAGTCTAAAATCAAGGAATTGATGGCTATTCTTAAGGATGTAGAATCTGCTCAGCTTCGCTTGGCCTGGTTGCGCAGCATAGTTGATGAAATTGCTGAGAACATTGAACTCATCGATGAGCACTGTGCGGTGGAGACGGCAAAGGCTAACTCTGATCGTGAAGTGGAATCATTGAACAAAGAGCTAAAATCAAATCTGGAAATTTTGGCTCAGAAAGAACAAGAGGTAACTGATATCAAAACAAGAATTGAAGAGATCAGAGAGCGTTTAAGCGAGCTTGAGCTGAAGTCTTGTGATTTGGACAAGAACATCTTGTCAATCAAGTCCAAGGTTGATAATTTAGACAGCAAATCCTTGCTAGATGAACTAGTTTAATGAAACTCTTTAGCCAATTTGTCTTTGAAAATTTCGTCCTCAGAATTATGGTAATGCTTAAATTGTAGAATATGGTACTGAATAAACGCGTGAGCTATATTTTAAAGCTAGGCAATGGTATGAATACATATTGCACACACCCACATGCACATTTTTATGCTGTACTTCAATTTGTTATTATTTTTTATTTATATCTAAATATCCCAACAACTTTGGGTTGAAATTGCAGTCATTACTGAGAGTTTAGTTTGTATGCTTACGCGACAATTTGTTTGATGTGTAAACTTTATATACTTTTTTTATTTGCTATATTCATAGTTCATATTGTGGTATTTCTCACGGGTTTCTAAATATTTCGGTTTGGATGGTGAGAATGAGAAAAGGGCTTTTGTTTTTCTTCTTTTTACTTTTGGACTGGTCGGTCACCGGATGTTTAAAAATCTTTTGAAATTGGAAAGCTATACGTGTTTATTTATAGATGAATAGAAGGGGTAACGTTAGCAGTTGAAAAAAAAAACTTTTTGTCAACAAAAAAAATATCAGAAGTAAATTGGCTCTAAAAAGAATAGAGAAAAAACTTTTGACATTAATATGCTTGTGTTTGCTTACATGTTCGAGACGTGACTTTCCACGTCTTCTCAGAATCTATCCACCAAGGTTTTCACGTTTTTTGTCCTTTGGAATTGGAATTTTATGGTCAAAAGGTGTTTAAACACACGGTAAGCAAAGGATAATTGGGCTCATGTTAGTTTTCACTTTTCACATTTAGGTAACAGGGGTCAAAGTGCCACACTTTTCAAAAAAAATTCCTAGAATGCCACGTCTTTAGAAGTTTTTGTCAAAATGTCACGTGGCATAATTTATTGACCAAAATGCTTAAAATTAAGTTGTGCACAATATTTTAGCAAATGCTGAGACAATGATTAACAAGATCCTTTTTGTTTTTATCTTATATTAGTTTTCTCAATTTTGAGCGTCTGGCCACTGATTTCACTTCAATCAGATGTTCCAGTCAAAAGTTATGGTCGTTCGAAGTTTATACGCATTCCATCAAGCTTGCTACATGTTGCTTGCCAGACTACGTAATTCGCTGGTACATATAGCGAATTACGTGCCCAATAGCGCACCGTCACGTCAATCCACCTATTCCGCTTACATGCCAACGAATTATGTCACATGGCATTTTGGCAAAGACTTCTTAAGACATGGTAATTTGGAAGAAAAATTTTGAAAATTGTGACACTTTGACCACTGTTTCACTGTTTGGTAGATAAGAGAGAAATAATATAAGATAAAAACAAAAAGATCTTGTTAATCATTGTCTCAGCATTTGCTAAAATATTATGCACAACTTATTTTAAGCATTTTAATAAATAAAAAATTACTTTTAAGTTCTTTAACTAGTATTTTAAGACACCGATTAACATTTAACAAAATAAAAAAAAGGAGAGTAAAAATAGGTGAGATATAAAGTGAAGAGAAAGTTATTTGGTTGAACAGAAATTGATAATATTATATTTTTATATAATTAAAATGTATAGTAGGGTGTGAAGAAAAATGGGGGTTTGCAACGTTGATTAAAATTAAATTCAGCACTATCTGATCCATTACCAATAGGTGGGTCTCAGATTTATTGGATTGTGTGTTGGGCGACTGAGTGGTTGAAGGATTTTCCTAATACATTCCTATTATTTATACACCTCCCTTTCACTTACTTTCTAATTGTTTTTCCATTTATATCCTTTCCTTTTATTTATCTGAAAATTACTGCATCCCTTTTCTCCCCTCTGGTGTCTCTTCCATCAGAAGTTTGAATTATTTCATCTTTGTCGTCATTCCAAATCGAAAAATTTTAAGTTTTTATTTATTTATTTATTTTGGATCTACTATGAAATTTCACTGTTTCTTGGAATTAGCTTTGAGCTTTTTTTTCACAGCTTAGATGGAGGGCAAAGAAGGCCTCCTTATGGGGGCCAAAACCATCAGTGAGATACCACTCTAGAAGATCTAAAATTCTAACCATTGTATTTGGTGTGGGATCCATTGTTGTAAAATGCTGTGAAGCCTTTTAAAACTGCTGAGTCCATTGTTCTTGTTAGTTCCCTCGGCCACCAGCAAGCCTGATCTCAAAAGACTTGCTCCTATAATTGATGTTTTCTCTTTGGATTTCCTTTTTGTTCTATTATTTTACCATTTTGTGTCATGTGTGGTTAGGTTGGGATTAATGTAATTCTCAATACAAATGATGGAACCATGGAACCAAACAATTTGTCGGTTGGTTTAAGTTTGATTTTATTGGTGCTTCATTTAGGAAATTATAAGAAAGGGTATATATATATAACAGTTAGAAAGTAAGGGAAAGAGGATTTAAAAGTAAAAAGGGGAGTGTTTTTAGCATAAGCCGTGGTTGAATATGTTCGGGCTAAATGGGGCTGAAATGTTTTTCGGCCTTATCAAATATTTTTTATATATATTAATTTAAACTGTTGCATTTGAAGTAAATAAGTATATGAATAATATATTAAATCATTATTATTTATTGATAATTTCCACTGACAAAAATGTAATAGAAAAAATTCATAAAATAATATGAATTTTTAATTTATATGGATTCATAATCTATTTTTTACACAATATATAATAAAAATTCATTAAATTATCACAACATTCTATTTATCGGTATCAACTAATAGTAGTGTAGATTTTTATTAACTTTTATTGTGTAAAAAAATGCACTCATAATATGCGTAAATTAAATTTAAACAATTAATAAATTACCTTAATAAATAAATAAATTTGAATATGTAAATTATCTTTTAATTTTATTATAAATAATTTAAACTTTGATCCAATTTTGACTAATTACTTAATTAATTAGAAAAGAGAGAGAAAACGATCGAATATGTAAATACTATTCGAGAGTCAGAATCAAGAATATCTTTTTTCATTCTTTTAGCAAAAACCAATCCACAATTCAGCATCTCCCTAAAGCAGAGATGATCAAATCAGATATGGCTGCATTATTGTAATTTGCAGGATAATAACACAAACCCTAATCCCAAAAATTAAAATAAAATAAAACAAATTCAGATACCAATCCAATCACTTCGCTGCGAGATTTGATTGGTTTGCCATATATAAAATACTCGAATCCGAATTCGAATCTGGTTCCAATTCCCAACTCCGCCTCTTGTTCAGAAATCGCTTTTGTGTCGTTACAGGTACGTTCGTATATCTTTTCTTGTTCGTTCAATGTTTTACTGCTAGGGCTATCTAGCGAAACATCAAACAGCAACACAATCGTCAACTGTAAGGTTTGTTCTTTCAATTCCAATTTCTGTATGCGCTACTTGCTTTCAATTTTCGAAATAGAGTTCGATTGATTAGGTTTTTGACACGAACATGTTCGTTTGCTCTGCGGCAACGCAACAGGTCATTCTTAAGGTGACAATTTCTCTGCACGACATGTCTGATGAACGAGCAGTGCATCCTGATTGCCGGAATGCTAGTAACCCGTATCATGAATGCAGTGATTACTGTTTTAGAGTAATAGCTGAAGCCAAAATTAGGTCACAACAACAGGAATCAGGTTAGCTTCTTCGCTTGCAATCTTTTTCTATTGAGAATTCAGGTGACGACTGGCGAGTGATTCGATTTTTGTTGTTTTCTCTACTAATTGGATAGTTATCTATTGATTTGATTATGTTTACAAGTAACTTCTTCTGTAATGGTCACTGTGCTAAATAAGTTGATAACTATAATGCTCTATCCTACCATATTTCTTAAGATTACAGAACTTTTATTGAATTTTGTTGAATTTTTCTAAGTTCGATTGATTAGGGTTATATGTTGCTAAGTTTATCGGTCTATATTTAAGTTTGTTTTCTATATCTATCAGAAGTTGGACAAGCTAGTGGTGGAAGCAACTCTAAGCAAGCCATCCCAGATGAATCCTATGTTAGCGAGGAAATACATGATGACAGACCTGATCTTGAAGAAAACTCTGATAGTGATCCTGACCAGCCTGCTCTCCAGGAAGCAGAGCAAGAGGAGGTTGATTACACAAAACTTTCTGCGAGACAGAAAAAGTGGATGGAGTTGAGAGCCAAGATGGTAAACTGATGAAAAGTCCCTTGTTTTTAACTTTATTTATTTATTTGAAGAAAATTAAGACTGAAGATGCCTCATTTTCCTGGCAGCAAGAAGCCAAAAAGCGTAATCAAATTGAAATAGCTGCTGAGAAAAAGAGGATGGAAGCTCCAACCGAGTCTAGGGGTGTTTCTAAACAGAAATGGCTCGAGGATAGGAAGAAAAAGATTGGAAAACTTCTCGATGCAAATGGATTGGATATGACAAAGGCATATATGCTTGACACACAGGAGGCAGCAGAAGAAAAATACAAGAAATGGGAGAAGGATCCTGCTCCATTTGGGTGGGACGGTATGTTTTGTTCTTATCCAAGAAATGTTACTGTGCAATCAGTATGTTACTTTTGTGGCTGGCATGGTTATTCATTTTATGGCATCTGTATACATACATATAGTTGTACTCTTCGCATGATGAGCCTCAGTGCAATTCCCAAAAAATCCAGATTTTCAAGCCTGAGTTTTAAAGCTCATATGTCTTGGTTGTTGTTAACTGAAGAGTATGATGTTTTTTCCTTTAAAAAATGTTCCTAGATGGACTATAGATGTTTGCTGGACTGTTAACTCTTTGGAATTACACATATGTTTTATTGCTAAAATCCTAATGAGAAAAGGCTCGATTGCTGTTGTTATTCTACTGTTAAAAATGTTCATAAAGTACTTTTTATACACAGAAAAGCACATCAAAATACTTACCTAGATTGTTTTTTCCACTGTATGCTGCTCCTTCATATAATTTTGGAGATTCACATTTCTGTTATTTGAAATCTAGGTGAGAAAAGGCTCGATTGCTGTTGTTATTCTACTGTATACTTTATGAACATTTTTGTTTTTATCTTATGAGAAATAGATGCCTTATTGATTGCAAAATTATCCCAAGGAACTTTCATTTTTTTGGAGTAGTGATGAAGCTAATATTATTTTATTTTATCAGTTTTTAATCAGAAGACATTATACAATGCATACAAAAAGCGGACCAAGAATGTCGAAGTTGATGTAGAAGAATATAATAGAATGAAAGAAGCTGATCCAGAGTTCTACCGTGATGCTTCAAGTCTCCAATATGGAAAGGTGTACTACTGGAACATTAATATAGCTTTTCAATATTTGCACTCCATTAATTATTTTTGTGAAGAGCTATCTTTCCTTTCATTATAGGCACCAAAAATCTCAGAGGAGAAGATTGACAGGATGGTTCAAGAGCTAAAGAATAGGGACGAGAAGCGCAACTCATTTAGCAGGAGAAGACGCTTCCATGAAGAGAAAGATATTGACTCAATCAATGACCGTAATGAGCATTTCAACAAGAAGATTGAGCGAGCCTTTGGTAAATACACACTGGAGATTAAAAATAATCTTGAGCGAGGAACTGCATTGCCTGACTAAGGTACTTCTGTAGTGGTGTGTTGTGATTTCACATTGTTCTCATACTGATAAGTTTCAGTGGTGGATTGCACTTTTTAGAGTGCTTTTTTATCATGTAATTGTATAATCGAATATTTTGTAATTCACATATGGAGCATTGCGGAGTTATTTTGAACTTCAAATATTATATGCTTGCTTGGGATATTGGTTCTTCTTAGTGGACTATTTCCAATCATTATGTAGATATGGAACTAATTTGTGTAGTTTTCAAGGGAATTTATTCCTCCCTACGTATATTTAAGCCTGAGTTTGGTCGGGGTTAGGTATTTTTCCATTTCCTTTCATTTGCGATCGTGATCTTATGCATTTGGGATTTAATTTGTTATCACTTTTCGTAGGGCCTCTAAAAATTGTACTTAACTCATTTGAATTGATGGAAAGGAATAGAATAGAATGAAATTTAGGTTTTCTTTGGATGAAAGAAAAGGCACGAGATGAAGTAGAATGAAATGAAATTTTAATTAGTTCTATTGCTTGGACTACTTAAATCATAATGGAGTGGAAAGAGATCGAACGTCTCATTCAATTGCATCCTCTACCTCCCGTATTGAAGGGTAAGAAAAATAAGTGTTTTGGATGGAATTGAATCGAAATAGTTAATCTCTTTCCATTACATTGTGATTCAAGTAACCCAAACAATATTTAAGGGGCTATTGGGGTGAATTTTTTTTTTTTTTTAAGAATTGTAGTGACTTAAAGAATCATTAAAGAAATAATTTGGTGATTAAATTTCTTAAACAATTAATGAGATGTCACATGTAATTTTAGAAGACCAAATTTTATCATTTAAGTTTTTTTAGAGTGTTTTTATATATAACTTAAAAGTGTTATTCCTCAAGTACTCTTAAAATCATTGTAAGTTTCAACCATCAAATTTTACGATCAATCGGCATTCTATCTCCTAGGTCAGTGATAAATGCTAATGCTTTCTTCTATAGCCTTTATTAAATTATTGATTAACTTGGAATTGAAAGAGTGAAATAAATTAGTTGGCTTTAACGTGTCTCAAGCCTAGGTGGCCTTTGATTAATTGTTCACTCATTATGAAGTTAGTTTGAGTGCACCGAAAATGTATTTTTTTTATAACATCTTATCTAAACAGAACTTTCCACATCGATAATAAGATTTTAATTTTTTAATAATGGTTTAAAAACTCATTTTTAAGGTAATTTCTTATTGATTATTAATGTAAAATTAATTAGAAGTGCATCAAAATTAATCTCCACTTACTAGTTACTACTAATGTCTTTAATGCACAAAATTTATTCTACCCTTAAAACTATGGTAAAACCATAAAAAAGTAAAAATTATTATTTGTTGTTTCATATTCACAATGAAAAAATAATAGATTTTTTCTCACCATGAATCTATTCTAGTGGTTGTTTAATTATTATTTAACTATTATTACTTTAATTATTCAACTATATAGTAAGTGGAGTACAATTTTAATTTTTATTTAATTATTATGATAAATAATTTATACTCTCAATGATAATAAGAAATAAGAGTGTGAAAATAAAATCTGGACATATATATAATGATAGAAAAATTAAAAAAAATCTTTAAAAAAAGATTTTGTTAGTCCGGAGTAGGGCAAAGAATTACATTTCCCAATTGTTATCGTTCTTGTAACTCGAAGAAAATTCTAAATTAGTCAAAATGATATTTTTGTCCAAGTTGGTTAAGGTTAGGCACATTCCAATTCAATTACATGCATAATTGTAATTCTCCTTTATAAGTAAAATAATCCAAAGTTTAGTGAATGTCTGCATACAAATGAAGTGAAAGAATATAGAAAGAAAAAAGATAGGATTTAAATACCAAAGAAATGTTTACACTCCAAGTGAGAGGAGTGAGAAGTGAGATTAATTTTAAAAAAATGATAAATATAAGAGAGATAGATTAAAAAAAAGATAAAAATAATAAATAATATGATATGAAAAGAGAGAAATAATAGATTATTTTTATGATCTTGCTATAGTAATGATACTATGATAGGAAGTTGACTTTGTCTCATTAAAATTGTGATTAATCTTTGTGTATAAGAAATGATACACAAGATGAATATTTATTTTTTAACATGATTCATTTTATACTAAAAAATTAATCAAGATTTGAACTCTAGACTACTTGATTAACTGACACAATTCGTTGATTAATATATGAATTAAAGCATAAGAGAATTAGAATTATAATATTATTACGCAATTAATGTCGCGTGCGTATTGCAAAACTATACAAGCCATTTCCCACGAAACGCGGATCTGGTGCATATACCTTGGAAAATATCAAAATACTGGACTTGAGAGATAAGAAGGAAACGTAGAAAAATCAGAGATATGAAAATAATGTGATGTGTATTGATCCGGGAGAAATTACTAAAGAAAGAAAAAAGTGAATATATAGTTTAACCTAAGCTTTTCTGTAATAGGACGATTTGTTTTCTCTGTTTTTCTTTTTTCTTTTTGTAAAGTTCAGGATGGCTAATTTGTTAGTTTCAATGTGCGTTCATGATCTGTCATTGTTGATATGTTGTGTGCTCTGCTGTAATGCTCTTGTTAACATTTTGCTTGCTTGTGTAAGTGTCATTAGACATCTATGAAGATCTATTGACAAAAAAAATAATGTGATGAAAAAAATTATAGAAATTAAGTGCAAAACAATCAAAATTGTAGTGAGCATGTTGTTAACCTTCAAAAGTAAAAACAATCCAACTACACTAGTGTAGGTACATAAATGTATAACTTCATTTATGTTTAATTAATGTTTCAAATACTACAAACACATGATGCTGTTATTACCTCGCAGTGTTTATATGCACAGTGCCATCGACACTCTACATAGTACATACACAAAAAAGAACAGACTAGCCCCAGAGCCCAACTCAACACACAAAAATTGGCCATTTGTGCAATTTGAGGACCTTGGTAGGATAGAACCACGTGTGTTTATAGCTTTGAAGTTGGTAAACCTGCAATTAGAAAGAGAACGTATAAGTTCAATTAGAAGAAAAGTAAAATGAATTAAACTTTTTAATTTCTCCAAAAACTAATTTTAACTAGTAAGATTTTTTTTCTTCTTCTATAAGTTATATATTAGCTCCAGTGTACAAAATGTTTTTACCCAGGGCTTTTGCATTAACAATGCTTGGGCATGCAGCTGGTGGTCGAGCATTCTGATTGAGGAATGGTTCCATCCTATTGGCATCAAACCAAACGGGGTACCCTTTAACCTTCCCCTGCACATTTTATAATTAAGAACTAAGACACTTAGAATTTACATTGACCACATTAATAAGTCCAACATGGAGAGACATATACCAGCACGTTTAGAGCTGCTAGTGTAGCCATTCCCTCACGAGTCCACTGCAAGTAGATTTACATGAAATAATTGAAAGTGAGTCAACCACTAAAGACTATTTTAATACTGAAATTTCTTTGTATACGGGTTAGGATTTATAATAATTACCTTGGAGGCAGATGCAATGTGGGGTACCACAATGGCATTCTTCAACTCTGCAAGCCCAGGTTTCATGTAGGGCTCTTCCTAATAAAATTTTCAATTTCACATAGAGACTTAAAAGGTGGTTTTGTTGTAATATTGAATCCAATTATTGAGTGAGAAAAGAAGGGATCAATTACCTCAAACACATCAAGGCCTACTCGAAACATTGGGTTATGTTTTAAATGCTCCACAAGTGCAGCTTCATCAATAACAGGCCCTCTACTGCAATTTATAAGAATTGCTTCCTGTAATGTAATAGGGGACATCGTCATTAACAAAAAAAAAAAAAAAAAACAATATACATCGCTTGAT
>PYAF01005195.1:1493249-1503440 GCA_007407185.1 Glycine tomentella
AAAGCTATAAGTCTGATGGAGGGTTAAACCCTTTAGTAGTTCTATGTTCCAGTTGTTCCCTGTTTTAATTCTTTTCTTCTTCTTTTCTCTTCTCCTCTCACCATTCTTTTATTTTAACTCTGTTTCTCTCTTTTGCTTTATTTTCGATTTATCATTGGGTTCATCTACCACCGACCCCAATTAATTTGGGTTAAAGGTGGTGTTGATGTTGATGTTGATGTTGATGTTGATACATCGCTTGATTTTTGTACATAATTTAAAGCAAAACCATGTAGCTTAAATTCTTACCTTCTTCATCTTAGCTAATCTTTCCTTGTTGACTAGATGATAAGTGGTTTTATCCAAGACAGGATGAAGACTAATCTATAGAAACAAACATGATAAACCATGTTATTTGGAATAGTCATATGTAGCATGTTATAAAATGTACATAAAAATTTTCAGAATCAAATTCTTACTATATCTGCCTCCTGGAGGACCTCATCCATGGTTGCAGCCCTTTTCCAAGTCACTGGAGTTTCACCATTTGCTTTCAAGAATGCAGCATAGGCTGCAATGTGGAAAAAAGAACCATTAGTTCAGACTTCATAGTAATTTGGTTTATAAATAAGACTTGGTAGGAACATGCCTGTGACAAACTTTTCTAGTCGGGTGGACTGGTATAGATCATAGTAAATTAGGTTCATCTTGAACCCTTCAACCTGAGAGTGATACAGTGGAAAACATTTTTTTGTCATCAACAGAGCAAAACCATTATATGGATTAAATTATTGAGCATCACAATCAACTTGAAGTCACTAACACCAGCAAACTATATAATGCACTTTCTTGCATGATTCTAAGTTAAAAGTTTTTGCAAAGCACCCTTGCCAACTTTAAATATGATGATCATATATTCATATGAATAATCAAGTATGAACTATCACCAGCTTAAGACATTACAGCCAAAGTGCTCTTCCAATATTTTGACACAAAAGAAAAATCAACTAAAGAAACCAATACGTCAGTAGTCAGAAACCAAGACATTTTTATGAGTGACAAGTTTAGCATACAACAAATTCAACTCCATCAAATGAATCTGAAATGGGAGAGACGATCAATGTGAGACTGCAATATATTGGAAACTTACCATCATTCTTGCATAAGCAGATCCAATTCGACCAGCTCCAATTACACCAACTGTTTGCCCCTTGAGCAAGTTTCCAACAAATCTGCCACAGAAACAAAGAAAAAACAGTTTATTCCAGCCTTTTGAAGAGTGTGTTGCTTACAATTCAGTGTATGGAAACTGACAGAATGATGGTAATAATTTTCATGGTATTTAACATTACTCTTCACAGAAAGAAACAAGAAAGGAATAATAAAAAAATTTCATACAGATGAGGTAGCCATCCATCATATAATCCTGCCCTCATGAACTCATCTGCCTCAACTATCCTTCTAGCAGCTGCCAAAGTTAGTGAAGCTGCCAACTCTGCTGTTGTCTCAGTGAGCACTCCCTACAAATAAGGAATGATACTAATGTTAAAATAAACACAACCTCCTCAAGGTACCACCTTCTCTCATAAAACGGGCATAACGTAACTAAAATCCTATTCGGATAAACTTCTCGATAAATACTTAAAGAAGATAAAATCACTTGAACTTCTTCCACAAGAAAATCAACCGAGGCATTTCATCTTTTGGACAAGTTAAATGAGAGAACTTCTATGAACATTAAGTGCATAAGTTGATTTAAGCTTATGTGAAAAGCTCAATTCTTTTGAAGTTCTTATTTTCTTTTCCTATAAATATTTATAGAGAACTTTATCCAAACTCGGCCTAAAACCACTTCAGCATCACGCATGAAACCATGTACTAGTAATCCTTGCAGCAGCAGCACCATTAATATTTTATTAAAAACAAAAATCTTCTTCAATCCATAAATGCTAACTGTATGCGACAAAAATCAACACACGCGTTTAAGATGTAATGTAACAGTAATATTGATCAGAGAGGAGAAAATAAATACTAGCTTACAGGAGTATTTCCAACAGCAACACCATACTTGTTTGCAGCATCAACATCCACGTTGTTATAACCAACAGCCATGTTACTGAAAGCTTTGCCTCCCGCTTTGCTCAAAGCAGAGAACAACTCTTCTCCCCAGTCTTCAGTCAACTGCAATAGGAACTCCATCACATACCCACAAAACCAAAAGCAAGAAAAATCCACACTAAAACAAATTATATTTTTTTTTATAAAAAAAAAAAAAAAAAACAATATGAGATCAGTTTGCAATATGAAGCTCTAATTTCTTGATCAATATCTATCTTGTAATCTAGTTACCATTACCTGTCCAATAACTCCATCGCACTTATCACCAATCAAAGCAATGATGTCTTCAACTGACAAAATCGTTTTCTTCTCGGTACATATCTGAGTAGCACGTAGGAGACAAATAATGAATCAAAATTTTCATCATATACTAAAAGATATGATATGCTTAGAAGCTGTCTCAAAATATAAAAAGGAAGATAGAAAGTATGATTAATTACTTCAAGGCGAACATCATTTTGAATGAGAAGATTGATCCAACGAGTTCCAGGCATTGGTTTGGTGCTGACAACTCTGTATTTGCCACTTGGGTTCCATACCTCAATGGACACTGGCTTGGCCATGAAGGCAACAAGAGTGAGTGAGTGTGAAGTGGCTATGTATGGATAGTTCAAGTTGAGGTTATAATTTCAGTTGTTGGTCCTTTAGCTTATAATGTATTAGAGATAGATGATCCAGTGTGGAATACTTAACCATACAAACTTATTTCTGACCAATAAAATTGGTGCATGGACATGACTTTGACATATGATTCCTTTAACCTTATATTGTTGATGAGTGGAATGTGGTGTAATAGTTGAAGTTTGCTATAGGATTTGGCCCCTTTCAGATAACGTGACCACATTAGGATGAGTTCAAGAATTGGGAGTGTCTTTGGGCCTCTCGTTGGACACTGCCATCGGATAATGTCCATTATATTTCTCCAAAGACAAAAATAGCCCTTCAGTTTGTGGCTGATAATAACGAATAAAAATTGTTCTCTATCGCTTCATGAAAAACTTTATATTATTTAATGTTGTATAAGTACCATTTAATTATTATTAATTTAACTATAATAACAAACTACATTTTCTGTATAGAAAAACATTTGGAAAGTTAAACTCTTTCGACAATACATTTTTCATATTGTAAAATATTGAAATATGTAATAAGAATCAATTTTAGTTAAAATCAAATGATTAAATATAAATAATTAATGTGTTAAAATTAAAGTTGAATCGAAAATATATTAGTGAGGGACTTGACTAGACAAGATTCACTTTTCCTTATGTATCGGAAAGTAAAGATAAAATAATCATTTTAATTAATATTACTTGTTTACAGTAGTTTTGTGTACCAACGAAGAATAAAATAATCTGTATCTTCCTTACCTGTGCTGAAATAATAAATATTTTTAAAATTTCATTATTTTTTTTATTATAGTAAGGGAAAGAAATCCCAGCATTTTAGCATTGGGGTTGGATTAATCAAAGAAATGGAGACCAATGCACAGTCGATTATCATTTTTGAAAATTTCAAGAGAAAATTGTATAAAATCGATAATAACAAGATTTAAGAAGGAAAAAAAAAAAAAAAAAGCAAACAGAATACCTTAGTAAGTTCAAAAGAATAATATCTTGTTTCCAAAAAAGAGAGAGAATAAACTCTTGTAATACGGGTAAATTGTAAATTGACAGGCATAAATAAAACATTCTCGTAAAAAGAAAAAAAGTCCCCTTCTTATTTTATACTGTCATAAGTCAAAACATAACCAACAACATCCTCCTCTAAAGTATACAGTATACTGTTTAAGCTCAAATGAGCAATGTGATTTTAACCCAAGACACGTCTATATCCTACTAAGTGACTAGTGAATATATTAATCTCACGTATTTAATACTTCATGTCTACATCAATACAGTACTAATTCAATCAATTAGAATTATGGAATATCGTCCTTAATTTATTTATAAATTTTATTATTCACCCTTGATATAAAAAATATAAATAAAATAAAATAATTAATATTTCATTAAAATTAAAATAATAATTATTTTGAAATATAATTTTTCTCAGACGAAAGGAGTAACATATTATATTAGACTCTTGTAATTGCAAATACTTTAAAAAATTGAAAAATAAATAAATCTTTGGAAACAGGTCTGTACTATTAAATGATATTAAATTGCAAGTAATAAATTTCAGTAAAAAAAAAAAAAAGAAAGAAAGCACTACATAATGTCAAATATGATTTACAGTACACTGCCAAGCTTAACAACAGGTTTTCACATAAATACCAAATTCAAATCCAAAACAAGGAAAACGGGGTTTCCAATCCACATAAAGGCACAAAACATGTCACTTCAAAGTGACAGCCTTCTTCAAGCTTCAAGCTACATTGAGTCGCAAATTCAAACCAAGCCGCAGGTACCATAAGAACAATTTTAGTGCAAGATCTTAAGTAAGGATCTTGAGCTCAAGATCTGATCTTCACTGGATCTCCCAATAAAGGAGGTAGAGAGATCTCCAATATGGAGAATGAGTTCTTGTAGAAGAACCCTTAAGATCTACACATTGTTCAAAAAAGAATAAATTTTTTTCCTCTTTCTCTCTCCCTAAGATCTTAAAATAAGATCTACCATTAAAGAACAAAATAGGAGGGATCTTGAGAGATCTTCAATCCTACATGGCACTATGGGGTCTACCAAAAAGTGGTCTAAGATCCCAATTTGAGATCTACCACTAAAGATGCTCTAATTATGCTTTGGATAGCCTAACAGGTAGGGTTGACAAAATAGGTCTAGTCTGTCGGGTCAGTCCGTATAATCTAGAAAAAAATATGGACTGGGTTGATAATATCAATTCACAAATCAAGAGTGAGATGGACTAATTTGTTGAATCAATATTATTTAAAATATTAAATATTAAAATTAAATAGATATATTTAACATATTTTGAAATATGTATATTTTTTTAATTTATACTCTTTTGCACTCTCATAATTAACTTTTAAGTTTTAATATTAAAATATTTATGATAATGATACTTTCAAACAGTCTTTCATTATTAACATATTACACTTTGAACAGTTTACATCCGTAAATTCCATTTGCAAATGGTGTAATTTTGTGAGTTATCACATGACATCATTTATTTAACATTAATTTTAAGTTATTTACTTTTATTTAACTTTGTATTTTTTTAAATTATCAAATTTGTATTTTTTAATAATTTTTTTGTATTTCTTTTTAAAATTAACTTTTTTAATTTTTTAGGCGGGCTGGCCCGCATTAAAGCGATGCGAACTAGCATTTCCAGCCCACTTTGCAAAAGACAAAGGTAATAAATGGAGAAAAACTATAAAAGAAAGACTATCACCTTGCATCTAATTACGTAAAAATTAAGGAATGTAGGGATGACTCCCATTCTCATTCCCTTTCTCAACTTATAATTAACCACATGTAGGTCCTATTAAGACTATCAAGCGAAGTCTTTGAATTATGGACAAGAATTCATCATAAGAGAACATCCACAAAAAAGATAAAATACACAGGCATACTAGCTAAAATTACAACACATGAACCGCTTCATTCTTTGAGAAAACAACATCAATTCAGTCAATTCCCAGTACCAACAAAAGAGGAAATATACACAAATGACACATATACTATGCCACAAAAAAAGGGTAAAAAAATTGTTCAGCCTATTAAAACATTGTCCGGTTGAAGAAATAATACATCTAAAGGGACTATGAATATCACAGAAAAAAAAAATCTAAAGGGAAGTGTTGTTGGGGAAACATTGCCTAATCACCTCTACTTAAGTGCCCTTAGAAAATAAAAATCAAGGAATGTTGTATTGGGTTAGGAATGAAACTACATTGAAAAGGACTTACCAATTGCTCCATAGCAACCCTTAGTCTCTTATGTCAAAATCTTATTTAAGAGAATTCAACTCCTAATTAGATACAAAATCTAAAATGATATTTCAAACTCAACTCCTCATTACATACAAAATCTCTTCAAGTAAATACTTTCTCAGACACAAACTAAAACATTACATCCCTATTTACATATATTCTTAAAAACCACAACAATCATATCATAACATACTTGAAATTAATGAGTATTGTTTAAGACAACTTAAACAACAATATACTCTTTTACCATATACTAACAGAGATTTCATGGTCAAAACCCACAACGAAAGAAAAGGTTGCCCCAAAAAGCAAGACGTCTACATGCCAGAAGCCCAAGAATAAGTATGATTTTGTACTAACAGTATGCATAAGCAAGACGTCAACAGAAATAAATCATAATAATATAGCAAAACTTAAATGCTCATACACTTTTATTTAAACACAAGCAAGATGAACCGTTAATCAAAGTGTCTAAAGTGATTATGGCATTTGTGCAAAGGAGAACTTAGCAAACCATACCTTCTCTAGAACAAGCTTATACTCTAATAGCTCATTGTAAGTGTGTTGCAACTTCTCATTATTTGTTATAATCTTGTTGTGGTCAGCTTCTACTTCTTCAAGTTTAACCTAGCCATGAAGAAAAGTTTCTTTACATGATACTGAGGAAAGGAAAAATGCTGGGAGAGAAATTGTAAACAAAGAGGGAGGAATTGGAGCAAGGAATACCTTACCGAATGGGTATGGGAGCAAGGCGGAGTTGAGGCGCCCAACGAGGCTGACACGGAGCCCACGACGTCGACAATGATGGTGAGGGAGACAGGTTGGGTGACGACGGCACTGAGGTTGAGGGAGAGGGAGAGCACCTTCATGGGAGGAGTACTAGGGCACGAGAAGGGGATACTCTATTTTTGTGGGGAACCAAATTGGTGCTAACTTGAGACATGCTGCGATACAACGCCGTTTTAATTTTTTTTTTCAACATTAAAGACGGTTACAGTGCAACATGTCTTTGAAACCTCCTTTTACGAAGACGGTTAAACGCGAAGCCGACGTTGTTTTCAACTTGCATGTCTGAAATGTTGATTTTAATTACACAAATGTCACCGCTCACCCTTCTAAGACGGTTCCACGACAACCGACTTAAATTGCCTGTCATAAAATGCATTATTTTTAGTAGTGATACGGATTACCTGATTATACGGATTGCTCAATGCGTATCATTTTCACGAATTACCGAATCCGTGCGACGCAAAATCACAGACTCACGAACTTACCTTACACCGGCGCCGCAATAGTCGACCACACCACCGAGCACGACAATCCAAATGTCCAAGGATGCAACCAACCACCAACCAAATACCACCACCGATTAGAGAGGGAGAAACCAGAAGAAGAGGCGGAGGAGGGAGACACGTGGAAGGAGAAGCTAAATGGGCACCAAATTTTAAATTAAATACATAGGGTAGGGGTAATATTGGAAATGCACTATGGGTTAAATGATGTAGAAGAAAAAAAAATATGGTGTATGAAGTTGCACTCTTCCACCACCAATCAAATTTTGTTTTTACTTTTGGGCTTTTAGCCCCTCTTTTGTATTCGCCATCATTTTAACGTTTTTATTTTTAAATTCTAGTTTACTTTTTTATAGGATAACCTTTACCAGTTTACAATAAATGTAGAGATTATTTACGATCAACCTTAATGAATAAATTTAACTATTCATTTTTAAATATAATTTCTTTTTAGTACGTGATGTCATTATTATTAAGTAGTATGATGATATTTTAATTATATGTTAATATTTTTAACCATATAATTTACTTTTCTTAAAGTTTAAAATACTCATATAGTGCAAAAGAAATAATATTTTTTAAATAGTGGACAATCATAATTCCTTTCCATTAAACACATAAAATTACTTAAGGTTTATTGTAAAAATATTTCCTATTATTTTTTGATAGGTGATTTGTATTGGTTGGATAATTTCGTTAATATATGTTACTTGTGTTCTATTATTATTTACGTTCGTTGATTTAGTTAATATTTAAATTATTCATTTCTTTTTTTTTCTTTTTTTTTTCCTTTTCGATCTATGTTGGTTGATTTAGTTTTTGGATAGTTACTAGTTGGATAGTTATGCTAGTGTCTAACAGACTAACTGTTTTAGTTTCTGTTACATAAGGCTGCTTTACCAACGACATAATCACTCACTTAATCACTATACTAATTCATTTCACTTTTACTTTTAAGTTTTCTTTGATGGCGTCAGAGATGGAATTTACGCTAGATCCGCTAGAATTCTCGATGCTTAGTCCACCTTCTAGAGTTGGGGTGCAACCGGCGTGAAAAATTTCGGCTTGTCTAGGGCCACAGGTAACACTCAACTTAAAGTTATGTAGCACCGATACCAACACACGACACGTGATACGATACGACTCGACTCTTCGACACATCAATCTCAAAAAATTATGAATTTTGATACATTGAGACACGTTTTAATATTAAATAATATTTTGAATTTATATAGCAAGTATTTCATTTTTAATATTTAATAATTAAATAATTAAAATAAACTAATAATATTTATCAATGTAATCCCTCTAAACTGTGCATGCATGCTAATATGTGCATGCATTCCGTGTTAAATTGTGCATGCATTCCGTGCTCAATTATTCATTCATCCAAATTAAACTAATAAACTAAACTGTGTATGCATTCCGTGCTAGACTGTGCATGCATTTCGTGCTAAACTGCTCATTCATCCAAATTAAACTAATAAACTAAACTGTGCATGCATTCCGTGCTAAACTGTGCATGCATTCCGTGCTCCATTTTTCTTTCATCCAAATTAAACTAATAAATTAAACCTCACCCTCTTTATCCACCTCGTCTCTCTCAATTACTTTATAATTTTATATACACCATGTCCGACACAGTTAAATTCGCGTGTCAAAACTGGTCAATGTGTCGGAGTTGTTGACCGTGTGTCCAACACGGTGTCGGAACGTGTTAGACTCGATATGGTCCCTGTTTCGGAGTATCGTTGCTTCCTAGACGTAAAGTTACCATTTAACGAAACTCGTATCAAGATCCAAGTGCTAGACAACGAGACGGTGGTGCGCGTGAAAGAAATAATTACTGGCCTCGAAGAAATGCAAGGTAGCGCTTTGCATATGATAGTTCTCTATCCATGTGAACCCAGTGAAGACCCGTGGAATGCTGATCTGATGTGTTTTTCAAATGGGGGTTCCGGCGATCGGAACTAGTGTGTATACAAAGCAGAGGGTTGCTCTTTTACCCTTGAATGTTACAACCGAGCAGGAAAACTCAGCCTTGATGATCGAGGTGGAAGCAGCTGATACTGTGGACTGAGTTTTAAAGAAACAAATGGAAGAGGCGGAAGAGAAGTTGGTAATGAATAAGCAAGAAACATTCTATTGGCATGGAGTCACAAATGGTGACTTCATACGTGTGTTTTTCACATACGCAACAGACACACTGCCATTTGTTCGTTTCCGTAAAAACAAAGGTTATTACTATTTCTAAAATTTGTTTGTAATTCATATTCGAACAAAGAGTTGTTAAAAGTTTCTTGTATGATAATTAAATGTGTTTTTGCAATTTTCTTGTATGATACTTAAACGTGGTCTCACTACTACAGCATTATAATTTAAAGTCGGTTATTTAGCCCTTACAAAGTCGGTTTTGAAACTGACTTTGTATCAGACGTCGTAAAATGATCAAGGAAATAACGTCGGTTTTTAAAAAACCGACTTCGAAATATATTTTTTAAATTTTTTTATTTTTTTAAATCAGAACATTCTAAGTCGGTTATTTTAAAAAACCGACTTAGAAAGGTTACATACAAAGTCGGTTGTCTGAATAACCGACTTAGAAAGCTTTCATACAAAGACGTGTTTTTTAAATGACTAACTTTGAAGGATAGGTTACAAAGTCGGTTAGTTGAAGAACCGACTTAGAAAAGTTCCATACAAAGAACCGACTTCATTGAACCATTTTTTTTTTAAAAAACGCTTTTTATTTTGGATTTCCCATTTAACAAAATAGTGAAATGCACCTATTTTTTCACCATATAATTCAAGAAAAAATTTGACTGCAATTTAAATGGACCCAAGATTAAATCATAGGCAACAATTTTTTTTAATTATTATCAAGTAAAAATATAAATAAAAAAT
>PYAF01005195.1:1503540-1535052 GCA_007407185.1 Glycine tomentella
AAATATGAAAAGATACAAAGTCGGTTATTATAGAAACCGACTTTGTAGATGCTTATACAACGACGGTCATCTAAAAACCGACGTAGAAATGCAAAATCAATTCAATTATTTACCAAATTGCCACTGAGCTAGATACAAAGTCGGTTTTCTTACAACCGACTTAGAATAGACGACGTTAAAAATGCCTTGTATAGCAGTGTCTACACCTAATTACTGTTACAGATATGGAAATGTAGCTTCTATTATGAGTTTCAATGAAAATATGGTGAGTCATATGAAGCTTTTTGTTGTGTTTTAATCTATTTCCATGATAATGATGGCTTCTTCGTTATTTGGTCTTGTGATATCATGGTGTTTTTCTTTTCCCTTGAGGGATCAAATGGTACTTTATTCTTTAATGATTCTGTATGTGATGAGATGAAAAGTGCCTTGATGGCATGAGTGTTTTATACTGTTTGCCTAGGGTTGGCAAAATGGGCCCGGCTTGCCGAGTCAGCCCGTATAGCCCGCAAAAAAACGCGGGCTAGGTTGATAATATCAGTCCGTAAATCAAAAGCGGGCCAAACGTGGGGCGGGGCGGGCCAGCCCGCTTGACCAATATTATTTAAAATATTAAATATTAAAATTAAATAGATATATTTAACATTTTGAAATAAGTATATTTTTTTAAGTTATACTCTTTTGCACTCTCATAATTAACTTTTAAGTTTTAATATTAAAATATTTATGATAATGATACTTTCAAATAGTCTTTCATTACTAATATATTACATTTTAAACAGTTTACAACCGTAAATTTCATTTGCAAATGGTGTAATTTTGTGAATTATCACATGACATCATTTATTTAACATTAATTTTAAATTATTTACTTTTATTTAACTTTGTATTTTTTTTAATTATCATATTTGTATTTTTTAATAATTTTTTTGTATTTCTTTTTTAAAATTCTTTTTTATTTTTTTTAATTTTTTAGGCAAACTGACCGCTAGTCCGCTGGCCCACATTAAAGCGGGGTGGACAAGCATTTTTAGCCCACTTTACAAAAGCGGACCAGACTGGGCCATCCTACCCTGCATTTTTTGTGGACCGACACGTTTGTCATCCCTAAGTTTAACATGCCATGATCGCTCCCCAAAATGCAAGGTCTCCTCATTTACATTATCAATGCCAAGATTTCTGATCAGTTCTAATGGTATGGGCTGCCCAGCACATAAAATAAAGTGAACTTAATTAGTTATATATAGCAAAGATGTTTTCATGAGCAAAAACTAAAAACTAGTCTAATTAATCCAATCTCATGTTAGGATGGATTAGGCTTGATAGAGAGGGTGAATTATCTGACACTTCCTTGTTCATTCTAGGAGTTTCAGAATCCAAGAGAGAGAGGAAAAAAGTGAAATAAAATGGAGAAACATGCACAAAATACTAATAAATACAAAGATAGTAGTATGGGTTGGTAGTCAGCAATTAAACCATCAAAGACATTTTTCCCTATGTACTTTTTTGGAATTCCATCACTGCCCCTTTTTTAGCACTAACATCTTGAAGCCCTATTTGGTTACTTCGGTTTGTTCCATTTCCATCCTCGTAAGCTTGCCAAGAAAAATCACTAACGATAAAAAAAAAAATGCAGCTTGCATATTAAAATACCAAGGAAAATATAATATTTTAATTACCTGAAAACATGGAAGGGCTTGATTCTCCTCCATCACGAAAAATATGAACTCTAAGCGAAAATCCTCGTGACTAGTTGTTCAAAAACACATACATCTCCTATTTTCAAATATTGTTTTCCTTTGTAAATTTCTTCCAATTACCAGTAAGTGTTGTTTGTCCATTTTCACGATTCAGAACGTTCAAAACCTAAGTTTTATCCTCTAACGACCCAAGAGTAAGACTAAACACTCCTTTAGTAGGTGTTCTGTTAGACCATTATTGCGTGGAAGAGCCTGTTTTAACATTTTTTTTGGCACAAAATTACCAAATAAGAGAACTAATTTTCGCTTTAAACAAAGATAACAATTTTTTTATGTAACTTTATTATGAACCCACGTTTCCGTTGTTAATAATACACCATGCAAATCAATATTATAGCAAAACATCGAATGTACTGTAACAATTTATTTGTTTAGGGGAAGGTAGTACCAACACATTTTGTTGAATGTATGTTGGTTGCATTTCACAAAGGAACGTAGTATTATCGGATTCAGAGCAGAAAGCGTTGGCTCTCACTAAAGCACATAGCCCCTCACTTTGAATACCCTTAAACTTTAAGCATATCTTATTGTCATGCATGATCCCTCTTCCACCTGTTAACAAATCAATGTAACACAAAGTCACAATACCTTCAACTATATATGGAACAGAAATGAAAAAGGGAAGAAAGAAATCCCACAGTTCCACCTCTATTTGTGGGCTTTTCATGATCAAAATTTTCTGCACTAGTCTTGCGACTTTGAGTGCCTTCAATTTCAACATCTTGATCTTGACAATTTGTAGGTTCCTTTCTTGGATTGGTTTTCACCTTTTCAGTAGAACTTGAAAACGGTTCCTTTCTTGGGTTTGTTTTCACCTTCTTAATAGAAAGAAAAGGAGGATATGGTAAGGCAGATTTTGCCCTCTTACTCCGGCGCAAAAAATTACCATTCTCTTCACTGATCAAATATTACTACCTCAAACTGTGACTCCCCCACATATTTGAACACCAAAAGATGGTCATGATCCAAAGAATAATAAGCTTCTGCAAATTTCTTCCAGTCCTCTATCACCCAAACATCAGCACCAACTTTTTTCCATTTCACATGCCGTTTATCACCGTTGGGAAGCATAAGGTGTGTACAGGGTTTGATATTTCTTAACTCCGAGGAATCCTCCGTCAATATATTATATGACATGCATTCAATAAGTGAAAAGGAAAATAATCATCAAGGCTTCCAAAATCTAAGTCCTTAAAAAATGAAAATATTTTTTAAAATATTTTTACTAAACCTATTATTTTTATTTAAATCTATTTTGATATGTAAAAAAATATTTTAATTATTAAATCAAAATTAATTATTACAAAATTTATTATGTAAATTTATATATGTATTAACATTAATTATTTTTTTACATAATTGGTTTATTAATTTAGTTGTTTAGGCTTAGACTTTTAGCTACCAAGAGTTAGAATCAATAATCATTTTCAACAATTTAAAAAAAAATTGAAAGCAATTTTAAAGGCCTTTGTTAACTTTTGCATTCCTTTTTTTAATTTTTTTTAATTATCATTAAATTCATCTATCACCTTAAATTATTTTGGGTTAAAAGTATTGTTGTTGATGATGTTGATTCATCTCATTTAACCTGTATGTTAAAATAACATATTTTTTTTATTATTAAAGTTCAAATAACATATAGCAGTAGTAAACACATATATATGGTTCTTTCGATTGTTTTCTAAAAGAAAAGTTTACACAAATTTGTATTTATTAGTTGGACCATGTAAATTTTTTCTTGAGTTATTTTTATTAACTTTGCTTCTTATTACCACTAATTATATAAAACTAATTTTGCTTCTACCACATTTTAATCATCCACACCTTCTTAGTAGAGTAGGATTCATAGATAAGATAAGAACAAAAATCGATAGTATTTTTCCTAAGTGTCACCATAGAGGATATTAATTTGTCTCACACTCTCATGGGTTTCACAATATGATGTTGAAGCACTATTCTTTAATGGACGTAGTCACGTATGGAGCTTGAAATTAAACATGAACTTTAAAATGAAAACTGAATCTTTTCTGCAAATCAGTTCAAATTTTAATAGCAGCAAATGATGGAGAGATACAACACAATATTCTTTCTTTAACTATAACATACAGATCCCAGATTCTCGAAGAAGAAAATGCTCCAGCTGGCAGATGGATTAAATGAGTCTTTGGATGCATTTTTCTAAAAATATTTTAAGAAAAAAATTAAAATTCTTTATTAATTAATCATTAGTTAATTTATAAAAAGTTTCTTATATAACTAAAAAAAATAGAAGACATGTACAAATTAATTAATGATAAACTAATAAAAAAATATTTTAACATGACTTTTTTTTTATTTTCTTCTCTCTTAAGAATACTTATTCAAAGTTATACAAACAATTTAGCTAGCTGATTTTTTTTAAAACATGAACTTTAGAAAGTGCGTCTTTTATGCTAATGAGTTCAAAGATACAAACGTCTCCTATTTAAATGTGTCAGCAACACCATGCAATTTCATCTAACTGTCAAACGGAGTCGTTACTAATTATGCTAACTGTAACAAACTAGCTATATGAACTATTACAGTTAACTTACTTGTTTATTATAGTAATTTCTTAAAATTTCCCAACAAACAACAGGTCCATGCAGAGAAATTAACTTTGCCTTTTGAAGACATGAACTTTAAAAACTGAATCCTCCCTGTTAATCAGTTCAAATACACAAATGTCTCCCGGTTGCATTTCAGTTTCACTTGCAAACGAGGACCAACCAGCAGAGAGCCTGGGAAGATGAGAGCCTTTCCTAGGGAGCAACTTTACATTCCATGATCTTTCCCCAAGCTGCAGCTTCAGATACTTATCCTTGTTCTCAATAATACCTTTCAAATCTGGTAAAGGCTGCATATATAATATATTTTTATTGCTAGAGTTAGAACAGAACCGAGGACTAATATAAATCTAAATGAATGTATAGTTTTCATGCTTAATCCTACCATCTGGCCTTCTGCTACATGAACAGGCTTTATGAAAACCGTGAAGAAAGGATTGTATGAGATAAAATTGCTTGCTACTTCCTGTGCTATACTTTGCTTTGGCCAATTCAACGATGAAGTTCTTTGAATAGGCTCTTCACCGCCTGTGGAATGCAAAACAAACAAGCCTCCATGCTTAGTGAACTGAACACTTGCTTTTATTAGATATCACAAACAGAAAATTTTGATCCAACATGATACTGAAAATGTAAAAGTGAATGCTACTACTTGATGTTTATTGCCATCATTAAATATGATACACTGATACTTCCGTGTTATTTGATTATGGGTCCCCTTTTGTATATATACATATATAGGATATACTGAAGGGAGTAGACATTTCCTTTTGGGGGGTCATATATAAATCATCCACAAGTCTCGAATGAAAAGTTTAACAGATGATCTCATCAGCAATATCAACAAAAGGATGAAATAAACAATGGATCCTTACCTGTCATTTGTTCAGCCTTCTCATCTGGCCATTCACCAAAAATTATATCGGGTGCCTCATGAGTAAGATCAAGGTTGTCTTTTTCATCACAAGTGTCACAAGGATAGTCTATCTCTAGTGCACTTTGGTCAAGTATGAGTACACCAATCTGAGAAGTTCCTTCATATTTGACGAAAATCAAATGTCCTTGATCTAGGGAGTAATGTTCAACAAATTCTTTCCAACCTTTTTCGAACCAAACCTCACCGTTCTGTTTTCTCCAATCCACTTTCCATTCAGTGCCGTCCAAAGGCTTAATAAACACTGGATTTGGCAAGCCACCTCCATATTTGCTTGTAAACTTGTTAGGTATTTTCTACAAATAAAGAACCTGTTGGTTAGCGTGGTAATAATGCTCATATGCAACACTTACTTTCCGTAATATCAAATCTCTATTGCTTATATCTATATGTAATTTCAATCTAGTATCAATAGCAAATATTTCAAATATCACACACACGTACGCGCGCGTGTGAGAAAAAGGTATATCCCATGACAATGTAGAGATTTTTGTGTGCTAAAAGCCTAAGTAGGAATGCTTACAAGCCTTTCAAGATTAGTTTTAAGAATAATCTTGAAGAAAAGGATTGGCAAGGTATTATGCTTCCCTGGACGATGAGCAGCCATGGCATCCACCACACACTACCAAGTAAATTATGATCATAGCAATTAGCAAGTGAAGCTTTTCATGATCCTAAATAAGCTACGTGCCTCCTACTAAATTGTCATGATTAACCCTCAGAACAAATTTTTGTGGGCCAGTTTATACAGTTAAACTTCACTCTTAATTTTTTATTAGGAGTATTTTTAAAAGTTTCTTAATGGTATTATTTAAGAAATTAATAAATGAAAATTATAATAAAATTGTACTAAAAATCACGGTTAGAGTTTGCAAAAAAAATCATAGAAGTTTGATACCTTTTATTCTTTAATCAATGCCGTAAAAATGCTTGTTAAGATTTTCTATCTTGATTCAAATAACAAAAAAAAAAAAACCTTTTGTTTGTTTCCATAGACAATAAAAGTAGAAAAAATATGTTCTGTGTAGAATTTTATTATTATTATTATTATTATTATTGTTAATGTAGTACTACCTCTTTATATTTTTAAAGAAAACATCAAGTAGTGAAGAAATAAATGTATGTAATATTTAAAAAAAAAATTAAGTTTCTTCATTTTAAAAAACAAAATGTTCATTAATAGATATTATAAAAAAATGAAAATTATTTTTTAATCAAACAATAAATTTTCAAATTTCAAATATATTTTTCCTTGGAATGTCTTTTCGCAATGTATCACTCATAACGATAATATGAAATGATTACCGAAAAAATTCTGTTAACAAATATTAACATTATAATAAGAAATATTGAATAATGTACAAAACTGTTTCTTGGTTTATTAACAAATATTTCGTAAAAAAAAAATTGTTTATTTTCATGAATTATTGAAAGACGAATGCATTTAGGGGTACATAGTTTGAGGTACTCTTCCTCGAGTCTTGCTGCACATTTAAGTCTATGGTTCTTATTAGTTGACCTTGTAAATTGAAATGATCATTCATTGGTCAGTTTTTCCAGTTAGTTCCCTTAAAATATGAGTCTTCTAGAGTTGTTTCAATAACCAGAAAAAGATATGCTAAAATTCTTCAATAGCATTTTTAAAGCTTTAGGTATATGGAAATTGTAAAAGCTATTATTATTTCCTCCATCTCTCTTGTCCTGGTAGTTGAGCATGCAGTACTTCCTTTTTTTGGGGGTCAACATAGTACTTCCTCTTCATCATCGAACCTTCAATTTGGGTTGAATTTGTTTATTCGGACCAATCTGCTGTGAATACAGTGAATTGAGTTGGGCCAATTGCATGTCTGGACTAATAATTTATTAGTAGTTCGGTTCGGCCTCTCTTGTTAGAAGAGACTATTTACAAAAGGATAAATTCTACTACAAATAGTAATAATTAAGATGAAAAAAAAAATCCCCGTTATATGATTTACTCCCTTGATCACTTATACTACGTACCCCCAGAAAACAAAAAGTAAAATGTAGACTTAATTACAATTTTTACCATTCAACTTTTACCATTCAACTTTTATAATTTTATAAATTTTACCATAATGTTAGAAAGAGCGTGTTAGTATTCCCATAATCCCATATCCAAAACAAGGAAGTCAATGGTCACCTTATATCCTATATATTATTGTATAGGATTTTTATGGAGAGAACTGGGATGACTAGCTTAGACATCATATAAGCTTAAAGTTACTCGTATGCAACCTTTTGTGCTCAGTAGGTGCAGACTTGAAAGAAGCATGAACCTTCACACGGTTGGGCTAGGATCTTGGGCTTAGAGCAGATACAAAACGAAAAGTAATTAAATAATTTGAATGTGTTGACGATTTGATTAATTAAAATAAAAATAACGTTTTTGTATTTTTGTTTACTTGTCCCCCAGAATAATTAAGTAGAATATATGGAACGTAAACATGAATAAAAGTGAATAGAATATTAGGACTTTCAAAACATGTCAAGGGAATGAACAATGATTGAAGTATAAGTACCTACCACCTTGACTTTACATTACCAATGCATCGAATTTGAATTAGGTTAAAAACAAAAGTTTGAATTTATTATCGAATGCCTGTGTGCTTTCGACTAAGCAGAAGTTTCCAGTGTGCCTTTTAAGCAAAAACAACAACTGCCCTGATCCAGAGACCTTCATCAAATATCCAACTTTGACATATTGTGTGGTGCCATTCGAAGCAAACTCTATATTCTACACACATCTGATTGCAAGATAATTGAACATTCGGGTATCAACAAAACTTGAGTAATCTAAGAGGGTATTTTTTTATATGTTTAATGTTTTTACGTTTTATATGATTTTTTCATTATTTAAAAAAACTACTTAATAAAAAAACTGTATTTCTTAAAATAAAATAAAAACGAAACAATTTTAAACAAGATTGTGTTTGGCTTAGAGGAGGGGAACAAAATAGAGGAGAAAATGAAATAACGTGGATTTTATTTTTGTATGATCAAAAGGTGTAATTCCTCTTTCCAGTTAATCCATTTTTTAGGTAAAATAATATCTTCAGTTGTCAGTTCATATCCAAATTGAAAATCGAACTTCAAATATTGATTAAGGGACTTTCTTCATATCCAAACTGAAAATCGAAGTTCAAATATTGATTAAGGGACTTTCTTCATATCGAAACTGAAAATCGAAGTTCAAATATTGATTAAGGGACTTTAGACTACTGTGCCAACAATTTTATTAAATAATTTGAGTTTTAAATAGGTCTCACACCTTTTATACTCTACTATAGATTAAATATTTATTTTTTATTTTCATCCTCCAAATCAAATAAACATTAGAGGTTAGTATACTGTTACTAAACATTTTAAAGATGTTTAATTGTTCACCTGAGTTTGTCTTTTTCTTTAGTAACAGTTAGCTATATGCGGAAAATAATGGAATCACACAGCAAGTGTCACAGGTGATCGTGATGTTAGATATATAACTAGCGAAAAATAGTAATAATGATCACCCATGTTTAAAATATTCAAAAGATATTATTAAATGTTTATAGTTTCTCTTAAAAAAAATAACTTATTGATTAGTTGAATTTTTTTAGTGAATAGATCAATTGATGAATAATATAGTTTTAGAATTGAACCTGAGTGATGGATTCGATCAGGAACAGTCTAAAATCTAAATAACAAATTCAGGCAATCTTTAAAATCGGGTGGATGTTGAACTCGTGAACCGGTCAAGAATTTGTTAAACCGATGAATATAATTATAATTGACAAGTCAAAAATATTAGCTCTAGCATGTAGTTTAGGACCAATATATATAATGCATATTGTTAATTAATATGATAATGAGGGAATGACACACGATATAGTGTATACGAACTAGTGATGCACGAGGAAGTCAATCCAAACCACTTTATAGGGCAAAGTAAACTATTGGGCAATACACATTCTTCTTTTTTTTAGCTAGCAAGTCCAATTCTATCCAGGGAATATATGATGACTAATGGAGATAGGCCCCATGTTCATTGTCCCCATCTTCATGCCTGGTTTTATTTAATCCTTGAAGATAGGGAATTAGGTGGACTAAACTTTGTGAGGGAAAGGTTTTATTTTGTTTGCATATAGTTTAGTCTACCTTGGTCTTATATAAATGCACGTAACTGACTGTAGAATGTTCTAATATATAATTCATGATCATCTAATGATAAGCCCTTCGTGATATAGATTTATTTTGGTACGTGTTATAATATTTTTATTCAATTACTTTCCTTATAAAAAAAATGACTTGTTAATCCGTTTAGAAGCTATATCACCCACAATGATTTGCTTTTTAGAATTCTGGTTCTTTCTTCAAGTATGAACATTCTAGTAATTAAATTTCTGGCAAATCTTGCAATAGTATTTTAATATTGTCTATATTGTGAAATTAAATGGTAGCCGTTACCTTTTCACTTAAATTTTATAGGAAACACCCGCCCCTTTTGCTTTTTTGAAGTCATGGTGGAGGCGGATTTTTTGTCTAAATGACCAATAAACCATTGGTGTCGATGCCTTCATGTTTACCAATTTATGAAGTAAAATATTGAATACCTTTTCTTTAATGAATTTTCTAAATTATCAAACTATTAACAAACCTTTTTCAAACCCATACTTCCATTCCATGTATGAGCTCTCTAGAGGGGAAAAAAAAAAAAAAAACTCTGATAACATTTTCTCATTGGATCCTCATTAGCTATTAGGATTTGATTTCGTGTCTCTACCAATTTTTTACTTCATCCTGTTTTTTATTTTTTTTCTCATGTATTGTGGGCCCTTCCATAGTGCAAAATTTAATTACTCAACAATTATAACTTAATAGTACTAACAACTATACTAATGGTTTTGGAGTCATGCAAAAAAAAAAAAAAAAACTACTGATGGTTTTACAATAAAATATCAGACATATTTAATATGTATTTGAGGAACCAACCTCCTGCTTGATTCTTTTAGGAAAATTAAAGTTGAAGCTTAATTTTTTTTCAAAAAAATCCTTACTAAACTCTATAAACTATTACTGCAAAAATTATCAAAAGATAAAACGTTCAAAAAAAGTGATGGATTTTTTTAAACCCGGAGTATCACGACGAAGAAGTGGAGAAACTAAGATGCATTTAAAGAACTCTTAAAAATATTATATAGTATTTTTTTATTCAATAAATAAAGTGATAGATTAAAAAACATTAGTCGCCATGCTTAAGTCACAAATGATCGATTTTGAACTTACTGATTAAGAAATATTAATTATAATACTAGTATTTTGAATGCAATTTAAAAGACATGTAGAAAAAGATATTCTTACTATATAATAGCCTGGGTTAAAACTAAGCGCATGTTCAAATAGCTAGCGTGACAATATTTTGTCACAATATCACTGTCAGTTAGTGATATATGAAATTGGTCGATTTCATGCGAGCTTTATTCCATAATATATTGTGATCTTACTAAACCTAATATTTTTATGTGAAAACTGTCATGGAATTAACATATATAAGTGACAAGATGAACTTCGCACACACGTATATATGTGTGTGTATATATATATATATATATATATATATATATATATATATATATTATAATATTGAGGTATTCCTTCATTCTTATGCGGGTTGTTTTTACATTTCCAAATATACCTTGTAATTAAGGTCAAATGTTTAATGCTTAATTAGGTTTTTCTTCCGGGTGAAACGATTTCCATCATACTGATACGTACCCGGGAGGCATGATGATTGGAGCTACGTGAATTCTGGATGTACTGTAGTTTAAATTTTTTGTCTTGTTCAACCAAAAGATGTGTAGTGGAAAAAAAAAGTATATTTGAATAAAGATGCAGCCAAGACCGTGTTAATTTGTGATTTTTCTACACAAATTACAACATTATACATGTACTCCAAAAAGATATGGAATACCATATAATCATTTTCAATATATTATTTTATGATAAATTCATTCATATACTTGCAAGGAGAACTATTAATACATAACTGTACACACAGTGCATATATATGGAAACCAGACAAACGTATTTCTTACTCTTCAATAATGGACTTCAAATTTAAAGTTTTTTGTCGCATGTAATTGTGTCTAATGGTCCCTTTTTTTCTTTATCTCACACTTTGTCAAAACAAGTGGGCAAAGTACGGGGTCAAAATAATTTGTCTTTTGCCTAATTCCTAAACCAAACAGTCTAGACGCACCCTTTGATTGATTAGCCCATAATTAATTGTTAAACAATGTTCAGCCAAAGGTGGAGGATTCATATCATGCCTTGATTTAAGTGTTCCTTTCAGGGATTTAGTGATGCGAAAATGAATGTATTGTTAATCAGGTGTCCTTGAATCAAGGAAGATGTGTGTGGAAAGAATATGAAAGAACATGGGGTTTGTTTTGTATATATGGATTCACCATCCCTTTTTTGACAAAATGGTTTCAATGCAAAAGAATGTCAAACCGCATTTTGGACGTAGCAGGTTATGCATTATACACAATGGTGATAAGAAGAACACGTGCGTTGCCTAGCCTTTTGGATTCTAAAAAACAATTGACTTATACATTGGCTTAAAGTCTGCCGCAATGCAAACAAGAAGGTACATGAGTGGGTTAAAAGAAGGTAATTAGGTAGAAAAAAATGAGAGACGCAACGGAAGTAAGGGGCATAGTTTGAAAAAATGTACACTCAAAGAAATTAAAGTGCCATCCAAATGGAATATAGAATTACCCCTTTAATAATTATTGGCGAGTATTCTATATTTTTCATTAGATAAAGTAAGAAAAGTTGTTTTATCTTAAATTGAATAACAATTCATACTTTAGTAGGATGAGAATATATAAAAAATTGCTCTTGTTTTTTATCTAGTAACCATTGATATTTCTTGAATTTTAGTCTCTCTTTTTTTCGAAAATTTGGCCCCTACAAATTTAATTATGCAAATTTGATTCATCTGTTTATTTAACATTTGATATTTATAGAAAATGTTAAATGTGACAGTATAATACTGATATAATTACATTATGCATATTTAGAATGTAATCTCAATATTGAATATTAAGTTACTACATAAACTAAAAATATACAATTTTAAAATATATTTATTTATATTAAAATAAATTAAAAAAACTTATTTTATATATTTCTTTATTTGTGATTAATATGTATAATGATATATATTTTAATTACACATTAGGAATTAATGTGCTTTAATTATTATATATTATACAAAATTTAATCAAACTTTTTATATGCAATTAAAAAATATAAGATTGCACCAATAGTGTCAAGTGTCAGTGAACTCATATTATTTAAGTAAAACTTTGAATTCGAATCTGAAAAAAAAAATATAATTAGAAGAAAAAACTCTATTAGAAGTGGTCAATCAACAAGGATGGATCCCCAAAAAAGCTACTCGAGTAAGTGAAATTTTTTTCTTCTTTTAAAATCGTTTAAATATATAAATTTTAATAAATAATTATTTAAAAAATAATGACTTAAACAAAAATATATACTAAATTTTTTGTATTAATATTTTTTTACCAACAATATATCGATGCAATCTTGTATTTTTTAATTGTATATATAAAAATTTGATTAGATCTTGTATAATGTATCATATAATAATTAAAGTACATTAATTCTTAATATGTAATTAAAGTATATATTATTGTACATATTAACCATAAATAAATAAATAAATATAAAATATAACTTAAGAAACAATTATATATGTGTCTAGAGATTAATTATCAATAAAGGGATCAATAAAAATATTAGATGTTCTCATCTTTGTCTTTATTTTCTTACTCTATATTAAAAAAAATATTTCCCACCATTAATTGTTGGAACTAATTATGTTGATAGAAATTTAAGCAGATAAGAGAATTTAGCTCGACCAATTAAATAAAATGTATGAATGATGTAAATTTCTGGTATCGTATTTAATTTCTACCAATAAAAAAAATAAGAAAGCAAGTAAACCATATATAAAAAGGGGTTGGCAAGGACTAAAATAAAAAGGTGCTAAAATTTAGGGGGGGGGGGGGATTAGGAACTAGTTATTTAAACTAAAAAATATAAGGGCTCAAATCCAAAAAAAAAAAAAGACGATGAAAATTAAACGTAAGAAAACGCTAAAACGAATGACTTATGTGAGTCCATTTTAAACCATTTTCTTGAATTAAACCAGTAATCCAATTTTTATATGCTGGTGATATAAGGCAGTCTGCTCTTTCTTTATATAAGTGAAGAAAAGAGTGTGTTTTTAATAAGCAATAAAGATAGTTATATATTCATGTTGGTACCAGTAGTACCGAAACTACTTCGGCAAAAAAAGAATAGTACCGAAACTTTACAAGCAAAATAATCATCCCCCAAGTGAAGAAAAGAGTAAAAGAGTGGTTTGTTCATAATGAAACTCCTTAAATGAGGTTACTTCTACCAATATTAGATATTTGCGGTTAGGTTGTTTTTTATCAATATAAATGTTGTGTTTGGTTGAAACACTCATATTTTTATTTTATTTTTTGTCTTTTCAACCAAATACTTTATAAAGGTTAATTTTAGTGTAAAGGTTAGAAATGTGAGTGATTGATATTTTTCTTAGTTATTTTGCAGCATAACATCTTATCTAAATAGATATAACTCAATATTGGACTTCATCTTTTAACATTATCTAACATTATATCGATAAATACTTGAACAAAATTTACCATAATCATGATAATGGCTACGATAACCAGAACTAAATTAATGATAACAATAATGGAAGTAAAAGGCTCTGCAAAAAAAAAAAGGGAAGTAAAAGTTACAATGGTGTGAAATTAAGAAAACAAATGAGCCTTGAATTAACGAGCATTAGTATCATATAAATTTAAAAATAATAATTAAGTAACTTTGAAAAAATGAATGAAAGTAACTTTACAATTTAATACCTAGAAGATCTAACATAGTTGGTAGGTGATTGGATTTCTTAAGCATGTTTAAGAAATTTGATTATCTGACAATGCATAAATTGAAAACTTTGTTTGAAGAGACAAAATTCACTTCAATTATTTCTAAGTCTTGGGAGTTAATTACACAATTTTTCAATTATAGGAATACCTTACTTTAAAGAAAAATTACAATTTATTCTTGCTAAAAAATTATTCTCATCTTTAAAGATGAAATACAATTTTCTATTATTCACAAATTAACATATGTTCAACCAATATATCTTAAAATATTTTTATTGTATTTATCAAACATAAAAAACTTTGTATTTTCTTTTATTCTCGTGTAACTTTTGCAACAAGTTTAAAATACTCTCTGTCACAAACACTATCTTAAAATATTTTGATTGTATTGATTGTTTTAATAGGAACGTGGTGAAAAGAAAAGAAAAGAAAAAAAACTGAACACGTGAAAACTACAGAATTTGGGATATTTGTCTTATTTAATTAAGGAAATGTGAGCAAGAAAAATAAAGGTTCAAATAATGTTTGTGATGAAGTATGGGTGTATTTTGAGAAAATTAGAAGTGTCTTTTTTTTCACTAAATTTATATATTTGAATTAATTGTCCTTAATTTCTCACTCTATGTCTATTTTCTCTACTAGCTAACTTTTTTCTTATATTTTAATTTATTTTTAGCTCTCTCAGTACTCTTACGTTTTGTTTAACTGGAAATTTCATCCCATCTTGTATTTCATTACATCTTATGATAATAATAATTACAATTTTTGTAAAAGAAATTGTATCTACTAACTCAATCCTAAATCGTCACTAGGTTCAAAGTAGTGAAGTTCTTGACAAACATTACGACAAAGTGTGTTGTATGGCTCGGTTTATTTTAGATAAATTAAAAAGTATGCTTATAAATTTTATTAAAAAGTTAAAAAAATAGTTATTCATAAAAATACAATTTTAACACAGTTCCTTCGTTTCTTAGCCAAGATTTGTATTAGAAACTAGAATGAGTTAAAAGACTACCTTACTCATTTTTTTTTATTAGTAAGACTACCTTACTCTTGTTTGAATGAGAAATATTTTCTCACGAGGATAAACATTTTCTTATATATAATATCTTTCTTTTTCTTTTACTCTTTTATTTATCTTAAGAGAATAGTTTTTTTTATCTTATCATTATTTATTCGAATAATATTGTTTTTACATTAGCCTTTTTTATTTGGTTTTGTTGCAATATATTTTGATTTGAATTTTGTTTTTATTATATTATTAGTATAAAATATTTATTAATTTAATTGATGATTAATTATAATTTTTTTTGTTAACCAGACTTGAGTAAGAGAATGAGAATATTTAGTAATTAAGAGTATTTTTAGTGATAGATTTTGAGGAAAGATCTTAAGTTCAAGATCTAATTTTTACTGTATATCTTAATAAAGGAAATGAAGAAATCTCTAACACGGAGAATGAATTTTTGTACAAAATCTCTAACAAGAAAAATAAGTTTTTATACAAGATCTATCAAGATTTGTACATTATTCAAAAAAGAATAATTTTTTTTTTCTTTTTCTCTTTCTAAGATCTCAAATTAAAATCTAAAAAAAATAAAAAAAAATAATTCTAAATAATACTATAAATTTCATAAAAAATAATCTAAAATTTCAATTTAAGAATTATCATTAAAAATTCTAATAATTGTAATGAAAGAGTTGTTGAATTTTGATTTGGTGTTTGAAAGAAAAAAGGCAAGAGAGTGGGCGCATATACCAAGGCACATTACCGTTTGGCTGGTCACGCCAAAGGTACCGGCGGCCTCGAGGCCAGCCCAGTCTGGACTCTGTTGTTTTTCACTCAAGACTCCACAGTGTTAATCTACTAAGTGGAAAAATAATAGTGTAATCTGCAAAATACAAAGTTGCAATTCATGCACCCTATCCTATCAGATGCATTTAATTTAATGTTGTTTGGACTCTTTCATAACCCATCATTCCATTTGGCCTGGAATTCCCCTTCTTCCCTTCCCTTTACCTTCTGCCATTTCCATCATTATCACACTGACACATTTCCATCATTAGTCTTGTTAATTCTCTCCATTCCTTTTGCCTCTATTCTAATACCATTACCACTCCCAGCCTTGCCCACAACCTCTGCACTTTCTGCCATCTTTTAGAACAATTCCTTCTCATTAGCTGAGAATACCATTTTGTTTCTTTCCTCTGTTATAAATGGTCAGCTGCCTCAGTACCCTAATTTAATATCCCATTTATGATTCATATCCGTACCACTGTTCCCAATTCTTTTTCAACTGTGCCTTCTCTTTTTCTACATCAAATATATAGGGATACGTGTAAAAATAAATTATTATGTAAGAGAAAAAAATTATTTTAAAATTATTATTACTTTATTTTAATATAATATTAATTATATTTCTATTTATATTTGTTTTGTTCGAATTACTTTTGTGGCATATGTTTATTGTTAGTTTCAAACTCTCACAATATTTCCACATGTACAGGAGTTGATAGTAAAATTGATAATATATGACAAACTTCCTCTTAGAATAACTGCAAAATTTGTGTGAAGTCACCACCAAATACAACAATTTTGCCTCAAAGAAGGGAATCACCGTGAGGAGAAAAACTCATGATGTCTTGAGGGTTTTGTCTAATGCTTCATACCAAAACTAATGTATTATTGGAACCTCATCTTAAATAATTATCCTGTTCACCTTCAAAAGTTCAACAAGTTCTCTAACATGGTGAATATTACATGTAGAATTTTGCAAAGTAGGAACAAGAATGACAAATTTAGAATGTGCAATTCTCTCGTCTGGTAATAGTAAAGATGTTATGACGCTCGATGTTACTGACAAACACAACCTCACAATATGAATAATGTAGAAGCTAAAGTTTGTCGCATAATTTTTTTTTATGGGTGTAAAATAATCTAAGATAATAATCATTTAGGGCAAAAATAATATCATAATTTCAACATTATTTTTTAATAATAAATAAACTTATTATTTATGGAAGATATTTTGAGTCTGAATCAAATAAAATCATTATAATCGAATAAACATTTTCCTTTAAACACGTACACAAGAGAATGAATGTGAAGAAGAGTGATAAGATTGAAATAACGAGAGTAAAGATAGACTTATTCATTTGTGTATAATAAGAAAAGTTAAACATATATTTTCACCACTCATTTACTTAGTGGACGAAATCAACTACCAGTCTACCACGCATACCTATAGGTATCCATTATTATTTATTACTATAAAATTGGTTAATATCCTTACTTAAATACTTAAATAGTAGTATCTGATATTGTCTTTTTTTTTAATTATTTTTACTTATTATTAATATTGTATTTTTTTAATATATTTTATCTATCAAACAATTTAATTTAAAATATTTTGTCTATATTTCACTCTATTTTGTTTAATCAATTTTTTATTTCTAACTTATTTATCTTCTTTTATCTTCTTTCATTTATTTACTTCCATTTTCTTTTTTCCCCCTCAAGTCAAGTGTAAAAAAGAAAAGAAAAAAAAAAAAGGCTTAACTGATATCTGAATGCTAAGGGGATACAGAACTCACTCACCCACCATGTTGTCATCCCTACAAAATTCACACTCACCCGCCCTTTTTAAGCTTTTTAAGTCTGAACATCACAAATTGTTTAATTAATATATATATATAATTAGTTTTTTACAAAATAATTCTCAAAACAATAATGTAATTAAGAATAAAGTAAAAATATCTTTATATTAATTACCTTAAATTTTAGATAGAGGTATAATGTGAAATTCTCTATTTTAATCTCTCGTTTAAGTCTTAGTGTATGTTTGATAGAATAAAGAAAAGAGAGATAAAAGTCGTGAATTAAAATAAAGAATAAAAGTATAAATCCTATAAAATTTTACAGTTTATTTCAGTTATTTTTCATCCTTTTTGGCCTTTACCAAATGAATCATGCGTAATAAAAATATCTATCCTTTTAAACTTCTTTGTATACAGTACACCCAACACGACACGATAAGTCGATAACACACATTCTTGAGGAGATTTGCGGTGGTATAATAATTAACTTACAATTAGACCAAATTATAGAAATATTCATTTTGGTGTTTGAAAGTGTGAGATCATAATAGATAACTTTTTAAAAAATTACAAACTTAAATTTAGTTTTCCAATATATAAAGAGTGTGATAGATTCATCTTGTCATTAAATTTATGAAATTATTTTGTCAATAAATTATAACATTCAAAGATTAATTTGATAATAATAAATAATATTTTTTGATAATCAATTTAATATTAAATTACAATTTAAAAAATAATTTATGATTAAATTGTCTAAATAATCAATTTGTCATATTTTTTCACATTTGAATATTACATTTTAATTTTTTATTTTTCAAAAAGAACAATTTATTATTATCTTATACTTTTGGAATCAAAATAAATATTTATAGTAAATTATATTATATGATTAGAGGTACACTTGGAATATATAACATGAATAAAGTTGGTGATGATGTTTTTTTTTTTTTTTTTCTTTACATAAATGTTAGCGGTTAGCTTATTATTTTTTTAGTGAAATCAAATGTGTGACGTATTTTTTCACTCCTTCACTAAATCAATATCTCCTATTGATAATGATGTAAATGTTCTTTCTAATAAATTGAATGAAACTTGAATTTAAAACTAAAAAATCATAATTAATTATTTTGCACATTTTTATGTCATTTTTGCGCAACTTGTTGTCTCTTTCAACAATTTTTTTAATATTTCATTGCAATTCCATCCAATTAAACAATTAATATTTTTCTTTTTTTAATCTATAACAATTTAAAATAATATCAAAAGATTTATAATAATTTAGACACTCTTTACTTCTACTCTTTTTGTTAGGTAGTTTTTGGTGGAAATAAAGGGAAAAAGTAGGTGTGTGAGAAAAAAATGAGAAAAATAGTTAGAAATAGAGTAAAAATATAAGATATTTAGTTGAAAAAATAAAAGGAAAAATTATTATTTTTAGATTATTTAATTTAAAAGATAAAAAATAAAAAATATTATTAATGTAAATAAATGCTTTTTAATAATTTTATTAATATTAATATTAATAATTATCATGAATATTATTTATTTATTTTTATTACAAAAATAATAGAAGGAGGACTACGATAGTTAAATGACTATGCAATACCATAATCGATTTTGGAACATCAACATTTTCACACAAAGAAAATTATTTTTGTGAGTTTCACCAAATTTTAATATTTCTTTGTATTTCTATTCTCCATACAACTAGCATTTTCATATTAATTTCGCTCTTTTCCTTCCTATACTTTTCGAATTTACCGGTACCAAATATACTGAATTTTACTCCCACCCTTTTTTTTTCTGTCACGACTCAGGAGTACCAACAGAAAGAGGAACATACGAGGTAAAAATAAATAGAAAATAAATGAACATTTAGGTTTTTAAAACTAAAAATAAAAGAACAATAAATTCTTAATTTATTCTATAACAGTTGTAAAATCATTAATATCATCGTAAATGTTGAGAATATAATAAACATAGTTGATTGATTGATTTTGATTGCACATCCCAGCTGTGTAGATTGACAATAGTTCAGAGTTGAAATTCCAAATACGGAATTCATCACGTTGACGTAAAGATCCTTCCAACGATCCCAGCCGTTGATTTCTCACGGGGTAACTTCGAGGTGCTAGGGATCTGATCTGATTTATTTTGGTGTCAACTTGGGATGGGAAAGGGAAATTTCGCACCCAAGTAGGTTAGGTTTGGCTTTTGTTGTAAACTTGTAATTATTTGTTTCCCTTTAATTTTCTTGTTTGGCTAATGTTAATGACTTGCTAAATCCTAATCCTTTTGCATGCCATGTATGTGTTTGACTTGGCTTTTCAGTTTTATTTTCCTTGACAAGAAAGGTATTCCGTAGGACCTTAACCGAAATGTCTGGTCATTAATTCATAAGGCGTTTTGAGTTTTTCGCCTCATTTAGGACAAACAGATGTGATGCAATATTCCTCATAATTATCTACATATCTATTTTCTTATATATATATATTATTTTGAAATTTCGTTAGAAAACTAGCTAGTACTACTAGTCTGCAGTCATAATACACCTTGAAAAGCATGGCTTTGTGTCGCATGATTTTGCTTTATTTCGTTGACTGAATAAATAATATCACATATATCTTTTTTTTTATGTACTTAGATATAAATGAAAAAGAAAAATATAATTTTTAGAAAAACTTGGCTACGAGTATCATTTACTAATCGAGACATCTTAGATATGTAATAAGTTTTAAATTTAATATTTGTTAACATGATTTTGATAAAATAATTAAAAATAATATTGTAAGTTCTCTCGTTCATTGTGTTTGGAGGAGAAAAAAGAGATCACAAATAAAAATGTATTTTATTTTATGTAATTAAGGATAAAAAAACGAGAGAAAAAGTGAACTTGTAAAAATTAAAATTTAAAATTTTGTTTTCTTGGATTCAAACTTTCTCTCCCCCCCCCCCCCTCCCCCCCTCTCTTCACTTTTGCTATTTCGAATAGCCTTGTTGTTAAAAAGTAGAAAGGAAAGAAAAACATCTAATGAAATATTTCATTTTTTTTAGTTGGATACGAAATAAAATAAATACTTCAAAATTAAAATGCAATTTTTTAAATTTTTTCTTCAATTAAAATTTAAATGTTTTCTCTGCATTCTTCTTCCCAATCAAATGGAGCCTGTGTGACATGCTTTGATGTTAAAAATTAGAAATCTTTCCCATGTTAAAGCAACATTATTTGAGACGAGAAAATAAAGGCAAAATTGAGTCTTTGTTGACCGGGAGAGGGCAAATAAATAATTTCCAAAAACATATATATGACTAATACATAACAAATTTATCTCCAGCTTAACTAAAAAGAATACTACAATAAAGATGTAGAAGCTTCTCGTGCTCATATGAAGTTTGTTTGAAATTTGAAATAAGATTGATAAATAGTGAAGTTGACTATTTCACAGAAAAAAAAATTTAAATGAAAGACAAAATTTTCAGGGTGGAAAATAGAATATATGTAAGAAAGTATAATTGTTTGTAATTGTACAACTTCCCATGCACGTCCAGGTGGCACCACAGACAGCGTATAACTTGGCACACAGGTAACCTAAGTTTTACATTAGAGCGGGAACAGAGTGGGACCCAGGGAAAGGGGTAAAAGCGTCTTAAAAAATTGTAAAAAGGGCAGATCTTAAGTTGTTTTCTACCATAACAATAATGATCTCGCATTCACACAATATTCATTCATACGATACTATAATAATAACAATAACTATAAGAAGGAAAATCAGAAAAGCATTTTCATGGGGTCTTACACAGTGATCATGACGACGTTGGCGTATGTAGCAGTGGTCATATTCTAATGAATAAGTCTTTGGAGAGAGAGAGAAGGGAAAAGTGGTGTGTGTGAGAGAGAGAGAAACAAAGGTCAAAGTGAGGCAGTTGAGTAATTGCAACACCGTGGGATAGTACTAGCCATTATATTGGCAATTGCATAAATATTGCATAGGTCTAATCATTTCCTGGAAGGAAGGTCAGTGCAAACAAGATCAGAAGCCTCCTCGTGATTTTTTTTATCTGAGAAAAAGTGCTTTGGGTTTTCTGCTTTTGAGTTGAGTGTGTGTAGTTTCTGTTCTCTCGTTTTATTTATTTATTTATTTATTTGGTTTCTCGTTGGCAACTCAAAGGAGGTACAGCAACCACCATATATTGTTAGAGAAATTGGTATGAAAATCCTGGATAAATTCAAAGAATCGTGTTCGTACACTTTCCGAACAAAGTATTTCGACCCTATTCTTGCCTGGGTTCACGAAATCCTTGTTGGGATAATTCTTTGAAGAACAATCTGCTTCTGGCAATAGAGAACAGATCAGGAATGTAGAGAGAAAGTATGATTTTCGTATTTTTTTTTTTAAATCTGAGGCCAAATGACTCCTTATATAGGAGTTTTTCCAAACAATGCAACTCTTGGCGATAAACCATCGTAACCGTTGGTGATCGGAGCGGTTGGGAGTAGTTATTTTTCTTCCCTTTCCCAAGAGCGGTTATAAGTAGTTACTATTTTGAATTGTTAACCGCCTCTTATTCATAACTCATAGAGTTTAAACAAAACTCCAACAATCCCCTGGATCCCAGCCAGGGGCGCTGCCTCTTGGAACCCCGCACCGTAATCGCGGTCAATTATGCGTTGGCTCAACAAGCGTGCACTCCGCACTACCCTAACTTGTTTCCAAAGCTTAACGCGTAATCGCATTGGCCTATAGTAAATCACATTACTACTAAAATCCATTGATGACACTAAAATCACCAACATATATCAGGTAGTATTATCAGTGTGTGTGACTCCTAAGGAATTTGCAGAGCCCCTACACATATTTCTCTCTTGTCTCTCCCTTTTGCTCCCTCTGGTTTCTGTTTGCGTGGGGAGCAAAAATCTCTTGCTTTTCTCTCTGATATATACTATATATAAGACACGAGCTAGAGGTGGAAAAAGGAACTATTCTAGTTCTTGAGGGGAAGACGTATGAATGTACCCTTTTGGTCTTGAGGTACAAACACAAGAAAAGTGAAGGTCTTGTTTCACTATACACCAGGTGTACGTTTAGATATATAGAGAAAAAATGGGTAGTTGTGGGAGAGAAGGAGCAGTGAGGCAATATGTAAGATCGAAGGTTCCTCGTTTAAGGTGGACTTCTGAGCTGCACCGTTGCTTTGTTCATGCTATTGATAGCCTTGGAGGTCATCATAGTAAGTACTGTTGTTGTTTTTGGATTTATATATGGATCCGTTTTCACTATGAAGGATTTCTGACCATTTTTTTTTTAAATTAAACTTTTCAGAGGCTACTCCGAAGCTTGTTCTTCAGTTGATGGATGTTAAAGGGCTCACAATTTCACACGTCAAGAGCCATCTTCAGGTTAGGAACATAGAATTAAATTTTGGTGACGCATGGTTATGTTTGATATTGGGTGTTGTTTACTAATATTGGGTTTCTCTCTTTATCCAAACCAGATGTACAGAAGCATGAGGGGTGACTTGGGCAGACAAGGTACTGAACCTTCTCTACGGCAAAAGCACATAAACAAGGAGAGACTATATATTATTCTTTTTAGTCCCTGATGATCATGGCTCCTCAATGCTTCCTTCTTCTGCTTATATATAGTAATCCTATTTGTCTGTCATATATATCCATGTCTGTCATATATATATGGGAACTTAATTTAGACCATGCTTTGTGCATTGAATGCTGATCGTTGTTTCTTCTCTTGGTACATATTTGAACTTAAAAAACAAAGCCTATGAACTCTCACTTATGCACAAGTTTGGGAAATCTGCGACTGAGTTGCACATTTATTACTTATTAGTCTTTTCTATGCCAAAATAGTGTAGCAAGAATAAGAAGCCAATGTCCTTTTAAATCTTCCTCTAATGGCATTTTGATGAAATCCTCAACTTTTTTGTTTATTCTCCCTCTTTTCCATACACAACTATGAGGTCGTTACTTTAATTGAGTTCAAAATATAACGCATTAAATAATTGTTTCGTAAAAAATGGTGTCATTTTTCTTTTTACAATGTGTATTTATTGTCAGGTAGGACACCCTCCCAACATAGGAACCAATCTTTTGAGGAGCATGATGATGGATGTGTTGATGAAGTGAATGATGTTGGTGTTGAGTACTCATGTTCGAAACCCATGGGAAGAGAATCTGATTCCTTCTTCGGCCACAGTAATCTCCCTCCAAAAAGGCAAGCCTATATAGCTTTATTTCTTTCTTTCTCCCTTGAAATAATTTCAGACTTTTCAAACGTCAAAAAAAGTGGTGTGTGGGAGAGAAGCAAAAGGGATTGGTATTTGGCTTGCCTTGATCTCTTTTTATTTTTATTTTTTATGAGGCTAACTTTAACTTTTTTGGCTATTTTGGAAATCCTTTTCGTTTGGATTCTGTCCTCAGAGCAAGAATCGAGACGAGGAGTTCCATCTCAGAGAGGCTGCAGCAATGCAGCGAAAGATTATGTGATGCTGCAGTTCCAAATCCGTACTGTTTTTATGATTATCTGCAACAGAAGAAGCCCATGCCCATGGCTGATCAGCATTCTCCTCTGCTTCCAGATTTTCCCAACCTCACTTCATTCAAATCTCCTGATCAACAATCTGATTTCCTTCAGGTGCTTAAACAACCTTTCTTTCTCTCTTCTCTTTTCTACTACTTTATTTTATTAATATGTGTATGTCTATGCGTATTTATCTTGCTACCACTAGCTTTTTATTTGGGGTAAAGTGTTATGGGTAATTTTTTTTAGGATAAAACTTAGATATGATTCACTTTTGGTGCGTTTGCTTAATTAGAATTTGGGTTTTACTTCCATGATACACTTAATAATTGGTTGTATTAAATGTTGATGCTTAATGTAAATTTTTATAATGTTGTAGATTGTCAACATAAAACTCTTTTTTTTTAATTAAATAAATAGTACAAGAATATAAGCTAATAAAAGAATGTTTATAAGTTTTGTCCTTAATTTTATTTATTTCTCTTGTGCCATGCCCAAGACCAAAATGACGAATCCATAGGTTCCAAACACTCCACTTTGTTCAGTAGAATCTTACGTTTTGCCTGTCAAATTATGCACAGCTTTTGGGATCACGTTGTGTTAAATGGGAAACCGTTGGTTAATTTCTCCGCTGCCTGTGCCTTCTCTCTCTCTCTCTCTCTCTCTCTAAAAGAAAATATACTATTAAATCACTAACTTGTTATTAGGTTCAAACTAGAAACTCTTTTGGTAGAGCTCGTGTTATTATTTAATATCTTCCCTTTGAAATAATTTTTCTAACTTCTTTTGGAAATCTTTGTTGTACCGATGTTAAGAGATCTGTTTAGTGTTTACTCTGTATTTTTTAAAATTTTATTTTGCGTATTTTTCTTTCCTTTGTTCTCACTCACGAAGTTGGTTTTTTGAGAACCACGCTTGTTGTGTATGCGAGCGAAATGAAGTGGCTAAAATAAGAAACGTGAAGTGTTGGAACATAGGTACATTAGTTTATGTAACATTTAATCGCCTTATGGAGTGGTTAGATTGTGTTTGGTCCCCTTGTACGACTAGAGAGCATCTTAGTGGGAATTGAGGGGGCTTGGTTGTGATTGTCCAAAATTTATCATGGGCTGCAATGTGTCCGAAAGAGTCATCATAGCTTCTAATTTATATTCTGAGTTTTTTCACATTCAGTGGTCCTCCCAAATTATTGAAATTCTGACTTTTTATATGGAAATTTATCCTATGCCCTTTATTGCATCTATTCGGATTTTTCTTTTTGAAGGTAGAGGTTCTACTACTAGGACTTAACCTCAACTTCTTCCCACGCCATAAAATCCAAGACATACAATTGGTGTTTGGAAAATCGGGAGAAAAGATAAGGATATCAATGTATTTGTTTTAGTTTCATTATAAAAAAAATCAAGAAAAAGTTATTTTTTAGAAATAAAATTTCATTCCTTCTTTTATTTCTTAAATTTTTGTTACTCCCTTATTTTTCTTGCTTTTAAAACGAAGGGGAAAAGGATAACCTCTCATGCGAGGATTCTCTATCGCTGACAAATGTGGATATGAAATATAGTATTTTATAAGATTTTTTTTTAATCATACAATATCTATTTGTCCAAATATTCACATCTGCGTAAGTGCTTTGTTGTAATAAACTAATAAAAACAAATGGTAAGTGCCAAGTAGGGTGTTATTAGGAACACTGTTTTTAGAACTACTTGCTTTTCTTTCTTCATTTATTCCCTTTCTAGTATTTATTTCAGTACATGTATTAGGAGTTGTCACCAAATGTGGGATAACTCTTGCTATAATCGGTGATTCCCTTGCACAAAAGTGAGAATAATTAATCGCTATCTTCTTATGTGTGTGTTCTCCTGCTTGTAGGTTACTAAATTAAATGAAGGAAAAAGCACTTCACAGCCTATTAATGTACTTGTGCACACTACTACTGAGACAGCTAATATAGAAATTGAAGATGAATTGTCATTGTCGCTCACATTGCCAAATCCTTCACCTCAGAGAAGTTCAGGCAGTGAGATAAGTGAGGCAATCTCATCATGCCATGGGTTTAGCAACAACAACTACAAGGACTGCTCTAGTTCATCCACTCACACTGTCAAAGAAAGAATTAATTTGGACCTATCTTTAGCCTTATGTGGCAATTGATTTGATGATCTTTTGTAAAATCAATCTACTATAGGTATAATTCCACTGTAGCTCTATTTCGTTCTCTTGACTAACAGTTTTGGTTATTTTGAGTATTGTCTACTTTTCTAAGAGACGAGATGAATTAATCCACAAATTGGTGTTGAGAGGCTAACATGCCGGCTAGTGAGAAAGGCATCTACCTATATGAACGCAAACTACATTTATGGTTGTGATTTGCTCACGAAGAATGTAATTATCCTTGAGGGATAAAATCAAGAAAAAAAATTCATAATATTAAAAATTAAATTTCACTTATAAATGTCATTGCTCATAACATTTAAAACAAAATTAAATATGTCCAAACATTGAAGTGTTTTGTAGACGGACATTGAAGTTTTAAAAAAATTCAACTAAACTAAAAAATCTAAATTCAAACTTTAATACTTTGAAAGTGATAACTTGGCAAGATAATTAAAGTGAGTTTTTAAAGTATAAATGATTAATAGTGTTGTTAGCGTTCCTGATTTATAGTATTTTTTTTACAGACTAATTTATAGTATGTTCATGTCATAATTTTCAGACTACTAGTTAAATCTTGGTCTATACTTTACCAAAAGTGTTTTTTTTTTTTTTTCCTCTGCTCATCATCAATGATGCAATTTAAGAAACTCATTAAAAAAAAACAGAACCAAATTGGATTGTTATTGATTTCGTACCTTTTATATCTTATTCTAAAATATCCAAAATAACTTGATTAAAGGAAGATATGGATTGATCTTATTTATTTTGTATCTTGGCTCTTTTAGCAAATATAAAGTTATAGCACGGTGACATGAAGATCTGAATGGCCATGAAATTGTTTAACTAGTTTTTGTGATGATTTCGTTTTTTTTTCCAAGTTTACATGATCTAAAACAATTTTTTTTATGCTCTAAAACAAATATTTACTTCGACTATATATCGTTGAAGCGTGTCCCCCCCCCCCCTCTTATAAACAGCAAAATGGCAGGGAAATCTTCCCGTGCAACCACACAGCTAAAGGTATTTTTTTGTACGTTTTTTCTTCTACTCTTATGTTCAAATAATTCAATGTATTGATTGCTAAACAGTTGATTTTGTACCCTCTATTAGAAATGGAGTGGGTGGTCCAACATTGAGATTGGATAACTTCTACCTAATACTAATATTAAAAATAGATAAAGTTCATATAGACTTTAAAAACTAGCTTAACAAAAGAGAATTCGGCCTTGACCTAAAATAAACTTTAGGCCCCAAATAAGTCACCCATCAAATTCTACTCTTCTCAAACAAGTTATTGATTTTTTTTTAACTGAAAAAAGTTATTGAAATTATAAAGTAGGTAAGGTTAGCAAGACTTGACCTGACCTATAATAATTTCAGTCTTAATGACGGTTTGAACAATCTTTTTGGTGGAGTAATTTCAATTCCTTATAATTATATATATAGTTCTGGGTATAATTTCAATTCCAAAATATGAGATGTGCATGCATATTGGATAGTGGAATCAAGTTGTAACAAAAACTCGCTTTTGATTCTTAATCTCGTGTTGTCCTAGTTAGTGCTCTCTAACTACATGCAATATCCATGCTTTATCTTTTTATTCTTCTAATAGTTTAATGAACAAAATGTTTCATGAGAATTTCAACGTGTTCTCTGATGAATATCTCAAAGATTATATGATAAATTAACGATGAAATATTATCTGATCATAAGCTTTGCATGATGTATGATTTTATGATTCCCAAATGTTTGATGCAACGGTTACCTGTATCGCAGACATTCCCCTAGCTCGTTTCTTCTAATATTGTGTAATGGTGGCTTGTGAATTGCATCATTTCGTTAGCTAAAGCTGTTGCCATTTTGGCCAAAAGTAGGAAGCTACAACTACAAGAGGCCATTATGCTACTTCTTTGCTTCTTTCTTTGGTTCCACGGTTTGTCAGCATGGTTTGGGAGAAAAGGGTGACGATGGAACGAACTTCATAAATGAAAAAGAAGAAGCTACTATTTGCTTTGGAAACTGACAAGAGACAAGTGTTGCTAGTTAAAGGTGAGCCGCATCTAACGTTTATAGAGTTACCATGTTTCATTCGACATCCCCTTGTATAGTTGTATTGCAGTATTGTGATGATATACTACGTGCAGTAGAGTTGGTAGTTAGCTTTCTACCTTTCATTTAATGACGGTTTAATTTCGTAAACATCTTTACATTTTTTGTTTATGTAAGTACGTAAAAGATATCAAATCAAGTACTAATTGATGTAAATGTCTGGCAGCTCCAATGAACTTTTGTGGTTGACGTACCTTGTATTATAAAATATAATATTGAGTAAATTTCTCAAATTCCTTTTAGTAATGATTGATAGCTATCTCATTTTTCATTTTAAATATCTTCCACACTTTTTATTTATTTTTATTTATTTTATTCCTATCACATCACAAATATTATGACATCTATATTTTTCTTCTCTCTCCAAGTGTTGAATAGTACATTACATGTTTATCAAACATTTTTCAATTCCTTTCTCAAGGTCAAATAGAACATTCTTTAAAAATTCTCATACTTTGTTGTAAAAGAGATATTTGCATCTAAATATTGTAATAGTTAGCAAAACAAAATATGCAATTCACCATGTTTATAAAGGTGAGTCAAATTAAGATCATCAACAGATTAATTGCATGATTTAGTTGATGATCTTAGCTTTAGCTTGACCATTCACGATAAGTCAATAACGAAGTAAGATTTTGCTTTATTATGTAAGAATAAATTCATAAGGTTAAACTTTTAAATTTGTTACATATGAATAAAGAGTTGTGCAATTTGGTACGAACCAATTGTTACTAAAGTAAATAAGAACAATGGAAATAACCAATCATTCATGGTGGATCCATGTAAAATGTTTTTTTTTTTTTTTTTTGCGTTACAGCTCATCCTTCTATAGTTCTATTACATTCTCAACCAATAATATTGGTTCGCCCATTTTTTACGAAAAGTTGTTCGTACTAAACATTTTCCATGAATAAATAGGAAAGATAAGACATTTGAAACTGAGGAATATCAAAATAAATTATATGTTAACAAAATGTTAATTGAATGGATGTGTTAAAATTCAATTTTTCTAAACTTCAATTTTACACATAGTAATATGAGAAAAATAAATAATTAAAAATGAAAAAATATGAAATGTTAGAATACATTGATAACAGTTTCTCAGTTCTTACCCTCGACCGTGAAAACTTAAATTCAATAGATAAATATATAAAGGATTGGTATGTGCAACTTTTTTATAATTCAGTTTAAATTTAGCGAAACAAATAAAAGAAATGAGGTTACCTATATAGTCATTGTGCATCCGAATATTAAATTACTCGGCATAATTGTTGAGTATAAACTATAAAATTCGAATTAATCCACATTATCTCTTTTTTCATCAAATATATATCAAATTAATGCAGTACCATCCAAACAAAAAAAATACAAGGGCCTCCAATAAGGCGCATAAAATTCAACATGTACGACACGCATTCAACTTGATTTCGCAGATGACATTTAATATTCAGATATAGCCTCAAATATAAATGGGTGGAGGGGAGCAAAAGTAGGTGGCAACAGCTTTTACTTGTTAGAAAGAAAGGGTCAGAAAGGTGGGTTATTTCTTATTTCTAGCTGCTTCTTTCAATTTCCATTTGCAGGATCATACGAAATCCAATAGATATTTTCAGGATAAGCAACCTGACAAAGCAACATTGTCCATGCAAGCCAAAGTAAGACATTAGCACCAGTCTTCATGTTGTTACAGACCCTTCATTAGTATTAGAATTCAAAGCTTTGATGCATAGTCGAGGCTTTGTACTAACAAGGTTCTTTGGGAGGACAGAGACAGCAACTATTATGGACCCATTGGGTACTCCAGAAAGGGGTAGCAACTCAACAAGCACAGAGAGCTGCAACACCAATGCCAATCAATGCTCAGAGTATGCATAAATGTGAATACCAACAGCTATAAATTGTTCTAAGGAAAAAATAGTACAACAACGTCTTTACCTCTGGAGACCTGAGATCCACTACTGAATCTTCCACAACATGATTGACTGCAGATGCCACTACTCCAAAGCATTTATTACGGTCCAGCAGACTAAATGCTTTAGAATCATTTGAATTTTCCTTTGCAAATGTGGTCTCGTCGATTCCTCTTCGGTTGAACCCAACAGCAAACTACAAGGGCAATTATAATTGTCTTCATGTAAGATTGCTAACTGACAAGCATCAATTCAAACATGTGACATTTACCAAAATATAATTTAACTCTGAAAATGTCTAATGTAAACATCTAATTCATAAAGAAATTCTAGTCTGAAACTTATTTGGAACTAAATTTGTTTAAGAAATCAATTCATTTACCAATCAGTGTCATATTTAATCATTTGCAAATCCAGCCACTTTTGATATTATTTATGTATGATTTAATATCAAACATGTAGTTTTCAATTACAAAGTTGAGGAAGTTCCAAAATTGCATAAGTCCTGGTTGACAATGATAACTAAATCTCAGCTCTGACTTCAATTGCCATTGACACATGTTGAAACCAGTAAGGACTTGAAGAAGCTACAGGCAGATAAATATTTGGCCACCATTCTAAGATCAGCTTTATCAATATTGAAATTTTAATTAAAAGCCAAATCTTCTTTTTTTGGCAAGGAAAATGATGAGGGGAGGGGGTCATGCACCTCAGGTAATGAAAATAGCAAACAATATCAGCTTATGAAAGCATGGTTGATTTGCAACTATAGGGTAATATTGTATTGGACCTTTAGAGGTCGTTCAAGTTTGTCCTGTTTATCAGCCAAGAACTTCTTAACAAGCCTTGATACTACTTCTTGTAGTTCTTTTTCGTTCAAACTGCAGGTAGCTTGGATAGGGAAAATGCGATGGCA
>PYAF01005195.1:1535152-1548207 GCA_007407185.1 Glycine tomentella
ACTGAAATCAGAGAGAAGGGCTTTTCTAGTATACATCAACAAACCTATATATGTCCACTCAATAAATATAAAATAAAAAGATAATATAGGTAGAATTTACAGGTCCATACTTTCAATCAATAAAAATCAACCACTCTAAAAGCTTAAGCTGTGCTGTGAGGTACTCAATAATGGTTGTTAAAACTTGAAAGTTAAATAACAGAAACAAACAACTTTTTATCTGATTTAACAGACTAACAGCTAGGAAAAACAAAACAGAAGGCATTTAGAATAATTTACAAATAACAAAGAATTGTAGTATTCTTAAGTTATAGTTCTAATCCATAACATATTTATAGGATTTTCTAGATTTTTATATAAAAATCATGTCCCCTCAGAATTTGGGCTCTAGCTCTGCCAAGGTGCCACCACGAGAGACAAAAAATAATGAACAAGAGATGAAAAATCAGTGAAGAAACCAGATAGGATTATGGATCTAATTGGGCCCAATAAGGCCCTAGGTTTACTTCTGTCAGCCTACACCTACCTTCTAGGGAGCTAACATGTATACAGAAAAATAAAAGGGAAAATTAGTGAGAGAAGAGAGAAAATAAATCTCAGATCTGTCTACCTCCTAAGAGTGACAGTGATCATGTTAGTATTGGCAGTAGGTACAGGTCCACAGGACCTGTGAGTGCAAGCCACACAAGTATGCCTACCATCTCAAATATGAAATAGAAAAGCAAGTGGGGGATATGGACTTTATGATAGAATTGCCTAGTTCCCAAAGCCTCGAGTTAATGATGGCTGTCCTGAATTGTTTGGCCAAATATGCGCACATTGCATTCCCTTGAAACATAATTTCATCACCAAGACTAATAATGTAGAGATTTTTGTTAAAGTGGTGGTACAACTACACTTGAGCTGTGATACATGATAGAAATCCTCCTTTCCTAAGTGATTTCTGGGAGGGGCTGACGTGAGCTGTTTTGAATACAAGGCAGAGAAGAGTGTTAGAATAGGTATTTCCTATCATCTCAAAATTTCCCTTTGGTACAATAGTCCTTTCCAATTCACAGACCGTGTAAGGGAAGTGATTTACAGGTGGTTGTTGCCACCTATTGCCAAATACACCCAGTTTTCCATGTCCCCCAGCTGATGAAGGCTATATGTTGCTCAACCAGTGGAAGCTGCCCTCAATTCCTTCTTCCAAGAATGGAAACCAATGATCACTTCCCAATAGACCCTGGAACCACCATCACCACCCAAGAGACCAGAAACATGGGAAGCTTATTACTATAAGATTCATCTTGTGGAAGTCCAAGTCTACTGAGGAGGAAACTTGGGAAAGGGAAAGCAACATCCACTCCTTCTGCATAGAGGACAAGCCAGAATTTTAAGTAAATGGTATTGAAAGGATTACAGATCAATCGGGCAAAAAAAGGCTACTAGGTTACTTTTGTAGGCCTAAACCCACCTTAGAGGAAAATTATCATGTGTATGGCAAACAAGAGGGTAAATTATCTAGAAGATAGAGAAAAGAGATTCAGATCAATCAAGATAAAATTTTATAAGGAAAAGGCCAGTTTTCTTTCTAATAAGAATCTTGGGAGAATCACAACATAAAAGCTGGCCGTTGTAGTTGGAGAGCTCTTGTCTGTAAATGGAACTCAAGTCCCGTCATACCTTGCAATTGAATTCAACATCACACCATGCACTGCAGCCTTGGCTCATCATAATTGGATTCTAACATCACCCACATGGATCAGCTGTGCACTATCCCTTTGATTAGTCCTGAGTGAACATTGCAAGTCTCATATTTCCAATGTGGGATTCAAGTCCTGAACCTTGCAATTGGATCCTAACACTTTCAGTTTTGGTTTATAACTTGGGGGCAAAGGAATTTTCCTAGGCTGGGGAGCATCTTCTCTTGCATATTCTATCTTCTTTATCCTAAAATCAGAAGATACAATCTCCCTTTTGTTAGATAGGGATTGAATCCTGTCAGAACAGCAATATACGATGACAACACAAATACTGAGGTTGAATAGGATTCAGTTTGGGCAGGTTGTGTTTGAGGTTGAATAGGGTTCTATTGTTGGGAACCTCAGTTCTCCCCAATATAAGAATATATAACTTGAGTACTTGACCATCCATTAGACACTTGAGAGTATTAGACAAACAAAACATTTTAAACCAATAATGCTAGTGCGAGCTAATTTACTTACACTGGCAAAGTTACAGTCCCAGACTCCAAAGCTTGAATGATATTGGACACAATATTAACAGTCTCGAGCTGTGTGCTACTGGGAAAGGTAAGGAGAAGCAACCCATTCCTTGTGAGCTTAACCAAAGAAAGACAAGCTACTCCATCTTTCTCTGCCTCTGATTTAGCACCTGCCATCAGAATCCATAGACATTGTATAATCTGCAAAAAAAGTGAAGTAAATAAAGTGAATACCATCTCCTGCAGAGTTAGCAGAAGCAGACTCAGTATCCTTGTCGTCGAAACATGCGTCAGCAGTATCTTGTGTGCATAACTTCCTTCTCTTAGAACTAGTGCCTTCTTCTTTAGGGTTGTTTGAAGAGTCATAAGCAACAAACTGTAAGAAAGAATTATATATCGACATAACTAATTAAACTAATTTCTTGCAGATACAGACATAGAGGAATAGTAATAATAATAATAGTGTATTGACCTTATGAAGGATAGAGATTGCTTCTTTTGTAGCGCTTTTCTCCCGCTCTGGAAAGAGGAATTGAAAAAATGAAAAGGAAGCTTGGAAGGTGAAGAATGAGAATGAGGAGAAGTGAGTGAGTTTACTGAACTGATAGTACAAGTGATGAGAAAACCGGAATGGGAGTTATGGAGAAGAGAAGAGGGAGCGTTGTAGTCATAGCGAGGCAGCTTGATAACACCCGAGTGTTGCTCCCACGGACTCATCCCCATTGCGTCTGCGTCGTTTTTCTCTCTCTCTTCCATTCGATTCCCGTAACGGCCGTAAGCAACCAATGCATTCTTATCAGATGGAAAACATTTTGTAAACTTATTAAAAACACTTATGAAAATTAATCTTATTTTTAAAAGAAAGCAGAAATGAATAGTAAGACTTGAAAAGAAAAAAACTTGCCTTGTTATTTTATTCCTTAAAATTGAAAACAACTATCATAACATATATAATAATTTATACATATATTTAATTATTTAAGTTAGACTTTCTTGCTGATCTCGAGATGTTTGATTATCGTTATAAGTAATCAGAGTAAATTATCTAACCTGATTTCATAATATTTTTTAATGTGGATACCATAACCAATAACTAAGAGTGCTTAACATAATATTTTTTATTGTGTGCATACCATAAACAATACCTAATAATGCTTAAGAACTCGATACACATTAGTATTAAAATTTAATTAATAATATAATTATGTTATCATCTAATAATAAATTATTATATAATTCAAAACTATTATATAATAGAAATTAAATTAAAATATATTGATAGTATAAAAAAATTATAGACAATTATTCAATCATAAATCATACCTACAATAATTTATAATTATGCCTCAACTGGGAAGAGATTCCCTTGGGAGAGTCCTATATTGTTTTCACTTTTCAGTGGAACATGGGCATTTGTAATTCTATTTGGGCAGAATTATGGGATCTTAAACATGGAATAAAGCTAGCCAGGTCATTTTTGAAATGGGCCGTGGTCCAAATGATCCAATCAGGGAACATCAATTCTCAGTCAGAGAGATATCTTCTATGCTGATGGGTACTCAATGGAGAGCCACCAGTACTCATGTTCACAGGGATGCAAATGTTTGTGCTGATTTTTTTGCAATTTTGGGTCATGAATCTGATTCTTTTATGACTGTTGTCAATTATGTTCCCCCATGTTAGCTATGCTGGTCTCAGCTGATACTAGGGGTTGTTCCTTTCCTCGATTGATGAGAACTTAATAATATTTTCCCTTTTATAAAAAAATAATATAAAAATTAAAATTCCGTAGAAGTTATATTTAAGATAATTTTTAATTAATTAACAACTAATATTTGAAATAAGTGCATTACATTTTATGTAAAAATAGAAAAATAAATACATTAAATTAGATATGTTTACTTTTAAATAATTTTCTTTAAAAATATATTAAAATTTAATTGAGAGATAAAGATAATTTATTTTTTTGAAATGATTGAAAAAATGGGTAAATGAAAATGTAATGTGTGAAATACATCTTTAGATAAAGATGACAAAATTTTGTCAATGTCTAATTGAGAAAATAAATAGGGAGAATAAGTACTTCCCATTCTAATTTATAAACATAAGAGTAGATTTTAAAATCTGTGTATCAAAATTAATCTCTTGATATTAATAAGAAAAATGAGAGTAACCGAATAATCATCTTTTCAAGGCTGTTTTTACTTAAGGTACAACTGAAGGAGGATCTTGAAAAATAGCAGTTTGGTTAAGCCGAGAAACCTATTCATTCATCATGCTCAGATTATAATTTAGAAAGAATAGGGCGTCAAAAATTATTAACATGACATCCAAGTTTCAATTAATAAATAGTCACAGAACAATTCTTAACGCCCAACTATGTAGAGTAATTGAACGGAATTTCAGTATGAGATATAGACAAATCCTTTGCCTGTGCTATAAGTTTAAAGACATTTGGGTCAGTCAGATGTTAAACCCACCCATATGCCTTCAACAAATATTTTAGACTTCCGGGCCATCCTTTCTAATCCGAATACTCTGGTACAGTCACAATCGTTTACAGTTTCCACAAGCCCTTTCTTACAATCAGTAATCAATTATTCATACATCATCAAGTTCAAATGCAAAATCTTTAAAATCGCTCCACTCAAGTATGTGTTAGCATCATCAAATCACTGGGATGAAGCTTCCTCCTTCTTTTGCGACAGAAGCCTTGAAAAGAAATTGCAAGAGATGCAAACTTTATCAGAAAACTGACATTCACAGCTCCACTGAGTTAAAATAAATGTCTTACAATGCATAAAAGACAAGTTCCAATTAAGACATGGTGGAAAGGAGCAGCCCCTGTGGGGGGCTGAATTTAGCTAAACACTTACATAGAGAGAAAAATGTAAATAACACACTCTTTTTAAGATAATCTCTATCGTTATATAAAGTTTATGTGAATGCACTAAAATACTGGGGCTCTATATTTAGTAAAGACCCACATGAATAATAGTGTGTGTGTGTGTGTGTCTCAAAGAGAGTATTATTAACAATGAGTCAAGGATAGTGATAAATCATAATAAATCAAGTGTATGTCAGAGCATGGCCATTTTTATACTGTGATTATACAAAGTATTGCCAATTAAATAGCTAGGCCTTGTTTCCTAGTGGGGCTTGTAACTTGAAGAAACCTTTTCAAATGTCAGATCCGAAGAGAGCCCCAGGTGATAGTCAATTATAAATAACGGTGAAAGCAGGTAAAACTAACAATTTATAAAAAAAAAGAGCAATTCATAACAAAAGTATCGTATCATAGTCATACAAATACAAGTTAAAATAGCCTATATAACATATGAAACATTAACACCATGGAGTGTAAACATCAAATAGAACTGGTTAAAATCATAGCAGTTAAGTTTTGCTTGCATGCAAGCTGCTTACCCCTGTGACTTTGCCCATCGGGAAAAGTGATAGAGTTGAACAGTCTCATTTGAGGCATGACAAGCAAAAAGTAGATAGTTGCGTGGCTGTACCATCCATGCAAATCTCATGAACAATGCTGAATAGACACACATTGCTGCAGCATTAACAACAAACAAGAGACACAATAAGCAACAGATCATATGCCAAGAAAAAATTCAACATTTGGTAGGAACAGAGATGATAAACCTCCTGTCATGTTGCCAGAGATCATTTCTGGAGGTTTGTTCAGGTCAGCCAATCCCTTTTAATAAAAAATTTCACATTAGTTTAGAAGTCAAAGGTTAATACCAATGTGCATTATGAAGAACTAGTTAAGTAAATAAATGCCCGAGTTTTTCAACAATATAAACAGATGATCATATGAGTGAAACTCACAGCTGCTACAAATCCCCAGTTGGCAATAGGTCCCCAAAAGTGAGTTGTTTTGGGACCAACTGGACTGTTCCAGAATGCTCTGAAGGAGGCCATATAGTACTGGTGCTACTTCTGATTTGCCATAACAAAAGTGTAAGATGACTTCAACAAAGCAGAGATACGTTTCTGAATGTAAAATGCGGATATTTATTTCATTTTAAAACCCAAATAGTGACAATGTAAGACCATAACCATGTATCCTTCAAGTCATTGAATAACATCCTATTGCATCCAATAGCTATTTCGTACTCAAGATTGGGTAAGAAAAAATAAAGCTCAGCAGTCATCCACTCAATCTGGGAGACGTTGGTGTTAAAGTCTAACATAGTTCTATAAATCCTCTGAATCTTTCTATAGATGGTTATCAAAATACTCAAGCCTGTTTGGATAAACTTATGTATAAGCAATTATAGGAGAAGTAAATAAGAAGATAAAACGAAACAAAGTACTAATGGAGAAGTTTATCCGAACAGGGCCTTAATCTAGTAATACTAAAAAAACAAATTTATCCGGTACTCTATCTCTCCATCATTTGATTAACTTTAGATATTGGTAAACCTTTCCTAGAGCCAGCCCTTATCAGAAAAAGTTTACTAAACGATGACCACTGAGATGGCATGTAAAAATTCCATCTAAATGATTATTCTCTTTAAAGGGCAAAGCACACATATGACTATGAAGGAAGATCTCATCAAACATGCATCCACCATCCCTGATCAGACAATTTCTTCGCTTCCCCTTTCATTTATTTAATTTTCATGAATGAAAGAAAAAAAAATGATTTTTACCGTGCAATGCCTATTTCCCAAACATTCCCCAAACACAGCATCACGACACTGTCGCAATCCCTTCCATTAAAAAAAAATAGCAGTAGTTATCGGTGGCTAGATTCCAGCAATTACCGGTCAAGAAAATTGATGCAAACAGACAATGATTTAATATAATTAAAAAGGGATTTAATTAGGTCAAATGATTACAAGTAGTTTGCAGATTACGGGTGAGAAATCATGCGAAAGAATTAACGATTAAAGAGATTTGGGAAGCGCAAAGATACCTTGAAATTGAAGATAGAGAGAGAGAAAGAGAAACACCGCCGCGGAAGAGAATGGCAGCGCCAGAAAGGAAGTCAAATCTGAAGGGTAGGAGGAACATTACGGCAGTGACCTTTAATGCTTTTGTCGTCTTCAAACGGCATCGCCTTTTGCGTTTCATCTAAGTAGTAAGTAAGCACGTGTCTACTTCAACAATAGGATTTACGACAGTTTGTTTTGTACTCCTAGCACACGTTAAATTACTGTTCATCTTATTTTTAACCGAGAGATATTATAGATTTATAATTGACTTAGTAATTATTACTAGTATTTGCGTTTTAGAAATAAATTCATGGTGAAAAAATCAGATATTTTTTATGATAAAGGTGTTGTAACAAATAATTATTTAGATTAAGGTTATGTTTGTAAGTCATTTTACACGGTTTAGCTTTTTTATTAGTTAAAAAATTTGTTTGATTATTTTGTAAATAAATTTTTTCAAAATATTTTTTGGTATTTTTTAGCAATTTTTAACGTTTTTAGAAATATTAGTTGAAGTAAGATTTTTAAAATACTAGTTTCTAGTTTCTGATATTTTATATTTTATTTTTTTATTCTTAAAATATTTATTTAATTTCTTTATTACATTTTTAAATATGTTATTTATGGCATTTTATATTTTTTACCTACTTTAATAACTAGTTTTATCAAAAACTTGTGATTTAATAAACTAATTTAAAAGTTTTCGACAACCAACTTTTAACTTAATTTTGTTTGTTAACCAAACATATTAAATTTAGGATTATGAGTTTTTTTAAGGATTACTTTTGGGATCATCATAATTTTGGTGAAGAATATTCACCAATTTTACTTATAATTAATATACATTGGAAAATTTAGCTGAAAAATCTTTAATAAGATTTGATCCAAAATCTTACTTAAAAAATATTAGCTCGAATCAAGACTAGTTGATTTTTAAAGATTATAATTTAAAAGTAAGAAAAATTATTATTATTATAGTTCTAGATAGCACGATTCAAAATTAAATTAGACCATGACTAAGGTGTACAAGTTGTTTAACTTAGACACCATGCCAAAAAAATAAAAAATTAAACATTGTATATATTATTTTTAATTAAAGGCCAATATATATTTTTCATTTTTAAGTATTTTCTTTTTTCTTTTAATCCTCATTTTCCAACTTTGTCCCTCTGCCGTCCTCGTCTCTCCCACCCACCAATAAAGAGGATTAAAAGTTGGAAAATGAAGCCAATGACAACGACATGAGGCAAAGGTGAAACCACTACAACAACAATGAAACCATCGCCAACCCACTATAGGGGTGACGACTCTCCCTCTCTTTCTTATACCTAGAAACCAAAAGTCAATCCCTTTTTCAAATTAGAAACAAAAAAAAAATGTAACTTTTTTTAGATTTACAAAAGAAGAAAAAACACATTGTTGTGTGTCTAGGCCGACACTAGCATCTTCATTGTCAAGGTCAAACTCGAAATTGACGGCATAACATCACCACCTTGCCAACGCCCAAATGTTGTCATGGTTCCATCGTCGTCGTTGTCCTACTTGACTTCCTTGGTGTCGTTGTTGTGGTGGTTACAATGGTGTCTACAACAACGATTCTTGGTGGATAACACATGATGTGCTTGCTATTGACGAGTGAGAGAGACAAGGACAAAAGGACAACGTGGGAAATTGAGGAATAAAATATGAAAATCCTAACCTTTGTGATTAAAAAAAAATCTAATACAAATTGATATGACAAATGAGGTAACTTTAAAATATACACATTGATAAGTTATTAATATATATTTGAATTTTAATGACAATATTATTATTTCCTTATTACAAATTATCTATAAAATTGATATGTTGTTATAACAATTGTGATAATTAAGGGTTTAAGGTTTTTGTATTAGTTACAAATAATCAGATTCTACTTTCATTTCATTCATTATCAATCTATTGATACGGATGTATCTCTCTTATTTTTTTAATAGAAGACACATGCTAATATGACATAAGATCCAAATTAACATGATCAACCCAAACGTCAATCTATTCCATATTTCCATATTTTAGTAAGTATACTAATGGTTAAAAAAAACTTTGGCATGATGCCTACTGTTAAACAATTTGTGCCAGTAGCCATTTTCATTGAACTAATGTAATAAATAATAAATGGAAAGAAGAATGAAGTGAATGGGGCAACAACGTCATCATCTTCATCCGCTTGGTTTTGAATACAATACACATGAGCCTGAGTCAGCAAGTGTTACGGCCTCTAAGACAATGGGCATGGTTCCAGCACCACCACCGCACTTGCGTCACCCCTCCACCACCAAAAACCTCTCACCGTTTCTCGTTTGCCACGCTCGCTGCTTCGTCTCGTCCCAAGCTTCGAACACCCACTCCCCAGTCGGAGGATCTGGAGGAGACCAAGAGCCGCAACCAATTGAAGCGTGAAGCCAGACGCGCTGTCAAATGGGGCATGGACTTAGCTTCCTTCTCTGCTCCCCAGATCAAACGCATCCTTAGGTTCACTTTCCTATCATTTTTTTCATTTCCCAACATACCCTTTTCCTTTCTTCAACAACCTCCTCTCCTTTCTTTTCGTTTGCAGGGTTGCTTCCTCCGACCATCTTCTTCTCTTCGAAGCTCTTATGTTGGTTAAGGTCCTTCCCTTTTCTATCCTCCTATTCATTATTAAACTAGCGCTATCGGAATATTTTTTTTATTTATTTACTTATGTGATGGTGGACGAGTCTCATAGTGTTGTTGAAGATAATGTGTTTGTTGTTTTGTCTCAGAGACTGGGACCAGATGTCCGCGAAGGAAGGAGGAGGCAATTCAGTTATATTGGTAATTAATTACCCTCACACCATATTTATTCAAAACTACTACCATCAATGTTTTGTGTGAGATATTTAGGTTGGATGCATTATGCATTTATGGAGAAATTATTAGATAGTCCGTCCCAACTAATTTCTATGTGTCACCTAATTAAGTTTTTCAATTTACAAAAAAAGAAATAATAACACTCCGACCATGTCGTGCAGAGTTTTATATAGTCTCCGAATACACGTGTTCGTGTTTCGACCCAATCTCTATGTGATGCTAATTTGAGTTTTTCAATTTACGAGAAAGAATTAATAACAATGGATTGTGTGCCATGAGCATATTAATTGAGACCGTGGCGGTCTTAGACCATGTAATAATTTCTCACATTTAGGAGGTTTAGTTCATTTGTTTAAACAAACATTCAATCATGATAGAGCTTCATGTCATATTGTTGTAGATCTCAGATGTGTTTTACCACTCTTTCCAAGTTGTCTTGCATTAACTGTGAGCCTATATATGCATCTTTGGCTTCTTGGGATAACGTCTTATGTGTCTGTCAATTAGTATAGACAACTGCACAATCATCAATGGATGTACATTTGGTAAGTTGATATGATGTTATTTACGTTCTGCAGTGCAGATTCATGTTCTTCATACGTAAATTGTCTCAGGAAAATTGCTACGGGATGTGGATCCTGAGTTAATGGAACGATTAATTAAAGCAACAAAAGATTCCAATCAGAAGGAGCTGGAAACGTTAACTGGCTTAGGGCCTGATGACCCTGAACCTGAAGATGATGATGACTTGGTAGAACCTGAATCCGAGGAGGATGAGGAGGTATGCAATTGTACTTGAATTTTATACTGACTAAACATGACTCTGCTAAGTTGAATGCTACACCTTTGTCTTCTCATTCTCTCACATTAGGGGGTGTTGCTTGCCAAATCTGCGGTGTTATATTGACTTAATTATGATGTATTAATTGTTATGTCCTTGAGGTGTATTCTTATTTTTGGAGCATTTTATCAGGAATCAAATTGGCATGATAATCAAGTAGCAAGGTGGTTTGATGGTTTGATCAGTAAGGACATTGAGATCACCAATGAAATTTATTCAGTTCAGGGAGTTGAATTTGATCGTCAGGTAATATTTTGGCTCCGTGCTTGATCAAATACTGCAAATTTGTGCCTGATTGTGCTTTAAGAATCAGATCTATTGCCTGTGACTCGTATTATCATAACATCACAAGAAAATTAATTTCAATAGCTTACTTATTGCAAATCAACCCTGCATTCAGGTTATGGGTGATGGCTTTCTCGGCTTTTGAAAAGAAACACTCCGGAAGTTTGTGTGTGTGTATTTTCTATACAAAATATTCTAGAAACCCCTTTTAAAAATAACATTTTGTCCCCTCAATTTTCCCCTGCACACAATTTTCTGTCTTTCATATATTTTATGAGGGAAACAAATAGACATGGTATATGGGTGGGGGAAGGGAAAGGGTGTTAACTGTTCAGGATCACATTACAAAAAACTCTGATGCTAATAAAATATCCACTTTTCTTTTGCTGTGACATTTATTGGCATAAAAAACTTCATTCTGTTTCTATGATGTCTTTACATATCATAACTATCTTTAACAGGAGTTGCGAAAGCTTGTACGTAGGGTGCACAACACTCAAGAAATGAAGGCTGATAATGAAGAGGAGGAGAAAAAAATAGAGACGGCAACAAATGGGGCTAAGAAGGCTCTCACTCGTTTCCTTCGTGGCCTTTCAAAGAGAATTCCGAATGAATAATATTTTCATTATTTTGAGGTGTCAGGTATCGGCTTAAAGAATTCGCCAACAGGCATGGTAATCCATACATTCTCTTGGTGGGATACATGCTACGGAAAATCGTCTATTCTTTTTACGTTGAATGATGAATAATATTATCAATTTTTTTGTTAAAATTAGGCCATTAAATTATAGTGTTGTGCTCTTAACATTAGTATTAAGGTTTTCTAAAAAAAAAACACTACTATTAAGGTTTATTCTTGATATCAGGGACGGATCCAAGAAATGACTGAAGGGGGTTGGATTTTTTTTTTTTTTGTACTTCAGGTTAAATTTGGTTTGAATGAATGAAAAATGTGAGACAATGAATTAAGATAAAAAGAGGTTAAATATTTGAATTAAGATAGACGAGATGTGTGACTCATTAATTTTTGAAATTTTCATCTCAAATACAAAAAGTATAAATCAACCGAATACTACCTCCGTATTGTGCAGGAATAATATTCACATTAACATATATGCTGTAGAACTGGTAAAAGGGAGTGAGAAATTTTACTTGCAACAAACAAATACAACAATTCATACAAATAAAAGATAGATGGGAGGAGAGAGAGAGAGAGAAATAAAAAGTATTGTGTAAACTGTAATTTTGTTATATGAATATGATATTTCGAAGAGACTATCGTGGATAGCTATGTAATTCTGCGCTTAACCAAATACTAACTAGTTTTTTTTATGCATTTTAAGGATATTTCAAAATTCAAATAAATTTAGAAGTAAATTAAATTAAATACAGTAAATGTATAATTAGTAATAAACATTATTATATCAAACATGAATAAATTAATAAGATTTGTAACATTTTTTTTGTAACTTTAAGTCGTTAACATTTTGTTTGAATGACTTGATAAGATTTTTAGCATTGACTAGGAAAGAAATAAGAAATAAATTGTTAAAATTATCATTGTCGTTATTAATAAAGTATGCAAAGTTTAAAATTTAGTTAATTAAGAGGGAAAATATTGTTAAATTGATGATCAAGATTTAAAATACAAATAAATTAAGATTAAAATTAAGAAAAATATTTAAAATAAAAAATATTATAAATAAAAATAAAATGGAAGGCTAAATTTAGGAAAGGTAGTGTGGTTTAATGAATCATGAAGATGAAAATAATTTTTGAAAATGTTCTTATTCAAGAATGAGAAATTAAATGTATGAGCCAAAATTCTTTAAAAAATATGATGTGAATTGTCATTTGTTTTTGGGATATATAGATTATGTTTGATAAAATTAGC
>PYAF01005195.1:1553636-1567599 GCA_007407185.1 Glycine tomentella
CCCCCCCCCCCCCCCTAGCTTTCAATTATATCTCTCTGCATAATTTACACATAGTCCAAAAATATTAACTAAATCTGAACAACACAACAAAGTCAATCATCAATGTGTTCATGCATGCACACAAATAAAAATATGCTTAAGGTTGTCTATACACATGCATATAGTTATATCCAGAATCTAGAAAAATATACATACCCCAGGTAGGTCGACATCAGTTGGGATGCGTTTACAGAAGTTGCCATAGTATTCCTGCACTTGGATACCCTGACAAAAGAACAAAAATGAAAATTGCAGAGCCTATATGTTGTGTGACAAGGGGTAGCAAAGAAAGTGAAACAAACACACTACCTGACTGCACCTCACACGCATTACAGCCTCAAAACCTTGTGGCCTAGTGATGTTCCATCTAAGATCATTGTAAAGTTTTGCAGCATCAGCAAGAGCTGAGAAGGGGTAATAGTAATAGACCTGGAAAAAAGTGGGAAGTTACTTTAATATGTAAAACACATAATTGAAAAAAAGGTATGAATGCATCAAGTGTTGTAGATTAAAAAGCACAATATTAATTATTACATAATGTTATCACTTTTAAATATTTTCTTCTGATGTGAACTTTTGACTTGTGAACAATCATAGAAGCCTCAACAAAGATGGTACCATTGCAAAACCCTTTATGATTATAGTTAATGCTTCCTCTTTCTTCAGAAACAACAACTGCTACTCATTTATATACACACACACACACAAAATTTTCAATTACTTCCCCCTTTAACTCCTCCATTTCCTTCATTAAAAATTTCCAGCAAGTGATTAACAGCATCTCCGGCATTCATTTCAAATAAAAACCAACGAAGGCTAATACTTCAATCATTTACTTCAACGACAGAGCCACAAAAATTCATGTTTACCTGTCCACCAGTAGTCCGTGGGATAACAGATATGGAAGCGATGTCTACATAAGTCTGAGTAGTCACGAACACATCAACACAAACCTGCAGCATGACAAAATAATTATACTTAACTGATCCATATCAAGCTGACCATCAAACAAGCTCACATGAAAAATCAACCAGTAACCTCAACCAGACATAAAAGTAATGCCTGAATCACAAGCAAAAGTACTCAATATCAACCTGATACTCAGCAAATTCAACTGCCAGTTCCTTGAATGCTTTGTCTGCTGGCTGAAGTAACTTATGGGCTTCCTGAAATTTGACAAGAATGGGATTTCATTGAAGAATATGCAAAAACTATCAGCACCAAGTAGAACAAATAAAACAATCTCAGATGAATCATCAATCACATATTATGATTTATGCAGACAAATAGTTTACATGTTTTCTAATATAAATCAAATGTCAAATATTACATCTATGAAAGTTGGTATCCTTTCCATTTTCATCACTAGATACAGTGGGACTTGCAAATATTTGGAATTAATCTCATCCCATGTCACCATGTATCAAGGTTGAGCTTATAACAAGGAAATGACAAATAACAATTGATATATTTTCTATTAAAAAGAAAAGAATTGACAATTCAACAACCAAATTGAGACAAATACCTTTTCACCTGCAGAGATGTTTGTTCTACCTTCAGCCTCCCGTGCAGAAAGTGCACCAATGCCTATAGATGGCAAGACTGGAGATAACAAACCAAAGTCATGAAAAACACCAAACAAACTCAATGATGAACGGACAACAAAACACAGATATGGTCTTGCAGCAAAAAAGGGGAAAAAGAAATGGACAAGATAAAAACAATATAATGACAAGAAACTGAACAGAAGATTGAAGGGAAGATCCAAAAAGCATACAAATGAAGGTCTAGTTAAACAAAAATAATTCCAACAAGAGATGTTAAAATGTTTAATGGCAGGACCCACTGTTTATTTACTTTTGACAGAGGCACAGGTTTTAATGAAAAGAAAAGCTTTTAGATAATGTCAATGGTGTTGTTTACTGTGGACTTCTTTCATGCTGCATCAAGATACTTATGAAATATCATAATGGGTTTGCATCAAGATACTTACATACCATATTAATTCTTTTATTTATTAAAATTAGTCATTAAACTGTTTTTAAAACAGATTTTTTTAAGATATTTTTTCATTTTAACCTTAATGTGTAATTCAGAATATTTGTAACTTTCTAATTTAGATGCTGACTTTTACTAAAGTCATATCCCAATTCCCAAAAATAGAAAGAATTGATCACATAACAAATGTGGCAGATGCATACTTTCAAGCAAGAAAATTAACATAACATGAATTTGTATATCCCATCCTATCATGACCCACTTAGGATGTTGATAGAAAAAATTATGTAATATAAACATCAATTATTTAACAAATATATAAGCTGAGAAACTCACCAGATTGGAAAACCAACAGCTTTCCTCCAGTGTCCTTCATTGCAAGGAAAGCCGCCTAAAAGAAAAAGAAAAAAACAACGGTATAAGCATTAACATATTTTCATATAACATTTTGATTTGTCTGGGATAGAGGAGTGTGTCAATTTGTCAAACTTCGTGAGAGAACTATAAAAATAATGGCAAATGCCAATAGCCTGTTAGGAATCCTTTGGTTGCTAAAGCATACGACAAGAGAATTAGAAAAGTAATAGGGAAATAGAGAACCTAAGCAATGAATAGAATGTAAGGGGCAGAAAAGTATGTGGAATTTGAAGTGTAACAACCTTGCCTACATGGCCAAGGTGAGTGGGAAATTCAAAGCAAAGAATAAGTTATGAGGAACAAGGTTAAAAGGGAGAAGCAAGAAATTATATTAACATTAAAAAAAAATGTCGATCCCAACTCTACAACCATCTCAGCAAACAACAAATAAAGATAAGTAAAACTTTAAAGAAAAATAGAATGAATACCTTGATAGCTGCACCAAAGGCAGATTCAGAGGTTCTATTATTTTGGAACATGGCAGGAATGCTTTCAAGAAGTAATTCTAAGTGTTGACGGCACTAAATACGAAAGAAGAAAACCAATTAAGCGAAGAACCATACTAAACAAAGGAAAATAAAACAAAGTAAATACATTCTCTAATGATCTAATGATCATTTATCTACCAAAACTCTGCAAGCATGAAATTATTTGTAACTAACCTCAGATAGTGGAACAATTACGTCAGTTTGCAAGGGAGTATAAACATCTTGGACATCAGGAACAATGAGCATCAGTGGCTACAAATTTTAAATTTCAAAATCAGCCCGAGAATAAATTACTCAAAACTGTAAAATGCAAAGAGCTAGTTATCTAAACTAATTACTCAATTACTTAGAACTGTAAATAGAAATTTCTCTAACAAGTTTCAAAGGAATATTCAATCACAAGTTAAAAACATCAATATAAAAAAATTAATAATACTTAACCAATGCTTCCACTACGCAAAACACAGGAAAAAAAGATGCAAAAATAAAGCAAAAATGATTGCTCAGTTTCCTAGATAGCAATTAACTTGGAGTCTGTGATATCATTCACCCTCTAAAAGTAGAACATTCAAATTAAAGCAACATACTGGCATTTATAACAAATTTTTCCATCTTCAATTTCGCATAAAATGATAAAATAATATATACTTTTCTAAAAAAAAACATGAACTTACAACTAAATTTTCCAAATCAAAAAATCAGACTATGTTTATTTGTGTTTTTGTGCTACCTGCTGCAATGCACGTTTCAAGTTGTAGAAATGAATTGTTGAGTCAAAAGTTGCAACTCCCACCAATGTGCGAGGACCCTCCTGTAGCAATAAGACCAAAAAATTTATTCATAAAGTGTAGGTCACACAAAATGAAATATTTGTAAGAATCTCTGGTCACAACTCAAAAGGGAAAAAACAAAGGCTTCCTAATAGGAAAAAAAATTCATTTCAATATTCTTTATCTCCCAAGTCTCTTATTGTAGGTGAAAAAAGGATGAATTCATTAATGTGTATATCAGCTAATTGAATGAGAAAGGATGAAACAAAAATCTGATAAGAACACAAACTTCTCCCTTTTAAGCCCCCCACTCTCTCATTCAGTTAGGACCTAAAAAGAATTTAATTTAAGCTCAATCATATATATACTATTGCAGAGCATGCGTGATGCATGGAAAGCAATCACAAATATAATTACAAATGATGAAGAGAAATAAGGGGAAAAAATTAAGTTAACTCATTCCTGGTTGCTAGGAATAATGTCATTCTCACTTCCAAGTTCCAACAAAACATAGCCTTAGAATTTGCACTTATGGCCTAACTCAACCCCACAAAACTAGCTTGTAAGGAGACTAGGTGAGGACTGCCCAAGCCTTAAAACTTATAAGCATTACTTAGGTCATATCTCTAGTTGATGTGGAATCTCAACCACCTAGCCAACATCACGGTGGCTACACACTACGATGCTTCACTCAACCTTTCTAGTCAGCCACTCCATAGGTAGCCCTTTCCAAGACATTGGCAACTAACTAGGCTGCAATTAAGGCAGGCTAGGAGTGAAGAATCTTAAAGGTCTTATCTTTAGATATTTAAGTATCAATCTAAACAGAGTACAATGAAGCAACGAGTTTCAGTTCAATGAAACAAAAGAAAATTTGGAAAATGTTAGGCATCAATGCATCATACAAACTGCCATATATAAATGATTGATAAATTGTTTACTGTACGAACTCACAGGAATGTCTTTGTCTTTAATAACTCGACTTATGGCACTGCAAGCTGCAGCTGTTGCACCAGTTTGAACAGCATTCATGGATACATCAATGAGAAAGAAGTACACAGCAGGCATTGGCTCACGGACCTACAGAAAATAGTGAATCACACGCCAGTCATCATCACAGACACTAATTGAAGAAACAAGAATAACAGAAAAGTAAAACTTATTCCAGACAGAAGCATAAACTGCTTACTTCTATAAGCTTAGAGCCATAAAATAAATTAAGCCAAACATATAAAATTAACCACACATTATCAGTATACAGAAGATCAAAGAAACATGGCTCAAATATGAGCAAACAGATATTTATAAAACAGGCAGCAATAGAATAAAAAATGAGTAAGCATAAAGAACAAAATTGTCTCTATTTTATTTACAGTTTTTTTAATCAGCAAAATAAGAATATATATTATAGTAGTAAAATCAGTACAAGTGTGATACTGTTGTATTTACATCCTTGATTGACTATGTGCAGAGCTATGGTGTCCTAATACAAGCTGTAGTGCAAGAATTAGGCAGCCATAGATCTGAATGTAACTAGATTCCCAACCACAAAAAGAAACTATAGACCAATCCCCCCATGAATACAAAACCCAACCCTGATATTGCTAGACCATGAATGAAAAGCAATGTCAAATCCTTTTTCCTATCTATTTTATTTACAGTTGATATCGGGACTGAGATTTTCTATATATTTAAAGGCAGCAATAGAATAAAAAATGAGTAAGCATAAAGAATTATTAGGTTTAGACATCTAGTAAGCTGATATTTGTTAATAATTTTAGGCTAGGAACATTTTTTATAAATTGAAATACTAAATTAATCTCACCTAGTGGGATAAGTCTGTTGTTAAAATAATGGTTAATTCTAAATTTTTAATGTTTCCATTTGGGCTTTCAGCTATTTAGAGGTTACTGGCGTACTGGGTCTAATTTTCATATTTAGGTCTCACTTATTGGTTATTATAAGTGGGGAGCTTAAATACCATAAAACCACCAATTTTTCTCAAAGGCCATGGGAAAGAAGTTCAGGAACTTTTATTTGAAAAGACCAGTGAATTTTATTATTTGTGAAACATGACTCACCAGATTACCTTGGGAATAATTAATCCTATTATGAAGTAATGCAGCAATCCTTTTTCAGGCAGTCATAATTGCTATCTTATTATATTTCACTTATACATCCAAGCAGTGACAATTTTATTGAAGTTTAGTTCTTTTCCTACACCTTAATTTTTTTGGCAAAGTGTATTTCAACAACCGCCAACCAAGTTTTAAGAAGGACCAGGTATTAACCATGAAGGACTAGATATCATTTCAATTACAACAAATATTGCACATTCAAACTGATCATTTTTCTAATGATAAACAATCAATAAAAGAATTACACACTCAAAAATCCATATTCATATAGCCTAGTATATTTTACAAATACTAACCATGAATTCTTTTGTAGCAACAAACTCAACTGTTCCTCTACACAGCTCAGGCCTTTCATCAGCATCCCTACGCCGACCATCTGGACCTAAATTGCAGTGGTAGTCCCGTGGAGTTTCATCACTAAATCCTGTAACAGACATATATCAACAACAAAAATTTATGTCACAAAAAGCAAAATATTGAATAATCCTCTCATAAGAAGCTAGAACAATAAGAAAATTAGTGAGGCCATATAAGTGGTCCGGTGAATTTTTATTAAGAAAACTAAAAGCTTTATCAGAGCTACTTTCCATCTTATAATCACACATTGTACGATCACAAGCTACATAAGGCTTTTTACCCTGATATGTGTGCTCCTACATGTTCTTCTGCGTTGTGAAATTGTTCAGCCTTTTTGATGAATGAGGGTCTAAGGTAAGTTGAGAGAGAGATTTTGTGTAACCAAAAGAGTGAGTCTCATATTATTGAATATCACAAAAGTTAGTTACAGAGTAGATATTTATAGAACTCTGAACTAAGAGAGTGCAGCTGTTAATAGCTAAGAGGGAGGTGCTGTTAGCAAAAGCTAACAGGTCTAACTAAACTGTTTTAACAGTTATACATATATATATACTCTAATAGAGGGATCTTAAGTCCTTTGAATAAAACTTGGTGACTAGTTCTAGTGGTTTTGCTAGATGGTAGAATTGAAGAGGCTAAATTTTTATTGTAACAAACAATATATGCTATTGGGCCAGTTTCTTTAAACTTATTTGTTGAAATAAGCAGCTTTCTGTTTTTTTAGTGTGTTTGTCTAAACTGTTTCTGCTTTTAAAAAAACAGTTTGCTGCTTATTTTCATTTGCTCCTTAAAAAAACACCTAATAAAAAGCACTTATTTTAAAGTTGCTTTTTTTAAAGTTTAAACAAACTCACCCATTATTTGATGACATTTCATTGACACATCAGCTGATTTGGAATAAGATTAGGCAATTGGCTTCTATAGGAAGTAAGGCACAAGATTTTTTAAAGGGTTTTCCTTAATATATATAAAGAGGAACTAGGCAGCTTCACTCCATTGATGTCTTCTCTTTCTCTTTTGTTGCATTATATTTCTTTTTTTTTTTTTTTTTTTCCTGAGGAGGACCCCTCATCATCCCAATCACATTTAAAGTGTGTTTGGGTAAGGAACCTAATTAAGGGATTATTAAACAAGTGTTTATCATGTAAGCAATTCTATTTAAGTTGTTTCTATTACTGAAGGGGAAATAGGGTTAAACATTTTTCATATAAATTGTAAGCTGTTTTATAAGGTATCCTATAAAGCTTATTCAAATAAGCTAAAAACAACTTATTGATATATCATAAGCTATTTTCATAAGTTTCTGAAAACATTTATACAAGTGCTTATGTCATAAGATAAGTTGTAAATAAGTTCTTCCAAATGCATCCTTAAAAGTAAGCATTAAATAACTAGTACCTCAAAACCATAAACTTGTGATACAAGTAACAATTATCAACCGACCACTATTAACTTTACCCGCCAATGACAAAATAAAGCGTCCCATTTCTCCTCTCTTCGTTCCAAGGGAAAGCAATATAAAAAAAGAGCAAATTACATTCACCTCCCCTGTGCTATGGGATTATTACACTCGCCTCCCCTTCATTAAAATTCATTAATTTGACACCCCCTGAGCCAAGTCCGTTAACTAACGGTGTTAAAATTAGTGAAAGGTCAAAAATATCCTTTTAAAAACCCCAAATTCTAATTTTCGAATAATTAAAAATTTACAAAACACCTCTCTCCTACACACTCATCCCCACCAACTCCACCTTCAATGGCAAACACATCTTTCCCTGTTTCCCATTTACTCCACCTTCAATGGCAGAAATTCGTAGCTATTAATCTTGCTTCTACAGTTTGAGATCTTGAGCAACTTACAGAAGAATCAAGGATTTATGCAAATAGAAAACTTTATGTAAGAAACCCAAATATCTAATTCTTAATCTACTTATCACAAAAGCATTATTTTTATCCAGAAACCATATTCCTTATAATTATAACTTGACAAAAACTACATGTTAATTAAAAGGGCCAAGACAATGACCCAAGGTAGAGAGAAGAGACAACAGTGATTAAGCATAAAGCAATATAAAGAAAAACAGAATCACCAACCATTGACAAAGACCCTGAAAGAAACTAAAAAAAAAAAACAGTACAAAAATTCCCGATCGAAAATGAAAGAACATTTTCAAAAGCCTATAATATCAAGAAACACAAGATCTCCTAGGATAGAGGGAATCATAAGATTTCAAAGGATAGAGGAAAACACAAGAAAGTAAAAATCTGGAAAGACACATGGATTAAAGGGTTTCTCGCAAGCCTAAACGTTCTTCACATGATAAACCCTCAGCAAAAGCATCACAACAAGGTCCCAAAAGTTCCTTGCGTGGTTTATGAACTTGTTCTTAGTTTGCACATCCACCTCCACATACTTCAGCTGTAAGTTGTGGTTTTTATAATCCACCTCCAACACTTTCTCCCAAAACAGAATGCACACGTTTGAAGTGCGATTTCTTCCACAGCCCACACACCGATGTTCCATCAAACAAGGTAAATATGTCCTTAAACTCTTTGCGCTTCCGGAGACGGTACTTGCCGAGCTTGGTGAAGTTGACGATTTTCTGCTAGGAAGAGCGAATCTCAGCCTTTTTATCTTTACGCTCACGAACCTCATGGAGAATTTGCTCGACGGTGATTTGAATTGGTGCGAGGGTTTTGTTCTTGGCCCTGTCTGTAAACCCTAACAAGATTGGAAAGAAGAGTATTTTCCAGATCTCTTGTTATGAGGAAGATGAGGACAATTTTGTCCAAGTTCTTTTTTAAACAGACATGTGCATGTCACATGACGATTTTGGCTTAACGGAAACAGCACATGGTGCAAGGGGTGTTTGTGTAATGGATTGTAAAAGTAAGGGGGTTTGTGTAGGGATCCAACAAAGAGAGGGGGTGAGTGTAATAAGTCTAAAACACAGGGGAGACTACTGTAATTTACTATAAAAAGTTATATCCCCATGTCATTGGCAGCTTCCATAGTATATAACAACAAACAACAGTAGGATGAGCAATTGTATAGCAGATATAATAGTACTAACCACACAAGTTGCAGATGAAATGCCTTCCTTGATCAATGAATTTCATGAAGGGATTTATGTAAGCCTTGCAACGTGAGCAACGGACAGGACCACTCTCCCCAAAATCAACAACCTATAATTGTATGTATTCAGCCAAAAGATTTATTTAAAAAATCTACACCAATTATTGATTGAAGGCAATATGTCAGAAATAGCAAAGAGTGAACTTAATGATAACTGACAGTGAACTTAATGATAGTTTACATTCCCCACTACAGCAGTACAAAAACAGATTTGAACACAGTATTTATCCGCTTAAAAACAGTCACTGATCTAATTAGTAATTAGTATAAATTTTAAAAGTTGAAAAACCTATAGAAAATAAGGGAAATATTTTTCAACATTCCTGACGGAAATACTAGCAAATATGAGAAGGAAACTGAAAGTTACAATATGAACAAAGACACCCAAAGGCTGCTAGTTCATGAATCCTTAAAATAGATGCAACTTTTCCCCAAACAGATGTGTCACAAGTAGCTAGCTGGCCATCAAACATTTGAGAAAGATAAAGCAAAGTCCTAACTTCTTCAGAAAAGAAAAAACACAAATACAAAAAACATCTATGACTAGCACTTAAACAAAAAATAATGCCAGATGCACAAACTTCAAAGAAAGAAAGAAATCATCAGTACTTGAATGGGCTCCTCAGATGGGTGTGGAAGGGCCAAAGGTTGGACTAACATAGCCAACTGCATTCCTGATGTTGTCAAAAGATCAGCAGTGAAAGGAATCTGTTTCATTCAACAAACGAAAAAAGCAAATGAAAGAAAATCAATACAAAATGACAGAAATTTCTACATTTTCAAATTTAAGTAACCAACCTCAGGAAATTTTTGCATGACTAAAGTTCACTTCAAATAAAAGAGATTTTTTAGAAAGAGAATAACACAGAGCAATAGACTGAGGCATCTTCTTAAGAAGAAAAAAACTCTTGCCAAATCATAAAAAATCATCAGAAGAAAAAATCCTTTTAAGCAACCACAATATAGGAGCCACCAATACAGCTCTAGAAATCAAGTGAAAAAAAGGAGGGTTCTAGGTGCATGAGGTTCCCACCTAATGGGTCTATGGAAATAGATGTATAAATCCTAATCCCCAAAAGTGGAGAGGCTATTTCCAATACTTGAACCTGTGACATCCAGGTCACGAGGCGGCAACCTTACTACTGCACCAGAACTCATCCTCTATACAAACAATACAGGTAAGAAGCCGAGAAATCCTAGCATCTCTCATGACCTTGTTTAAAGCTAGAAAACATTGCAGATGTTATATATGACCTGATTGATTGTGCACTTCATGTAACGTGGACTGCAATTCCCAGTATCTCTTGCAATGTATTCACTTGTAGCAGGCTGGACAAAATTGAAAAAAATATATACATATATTAATGCAATGTAAATGACTTTCCAGAAAGCATCAGCTAAGAAACTATAATTTTTTGTCTTTAGAAAAAGGAGTAATATAAAACTAAAATGATAATAATGGAGAAAAAGAAACTCATAATAACAAGAACATGCAAGCACATTTAGCAAAGCCTCAATGTCAACATAAAGCCATTTCTCTCTGTCTCTAGTTTATTTGTTTTAAAAGAAAGAAAAAAAATCTAGAATTTTCAGATGACTACCGGAGGAATAGTTGCCTGGTTGCCTTGACGAGTTTCATGCAAGATCACTGAGGAACCTGGAGTAGGTCTTGGAATTTGATTGGGATCAATTTTGGAAGGCCCTGCCATAGGGGCTCCAGTTTGACCAACAGCAGGTGATATGGTAGTAGTCATAGATTGATTTGGCAGTGGTGGTGGCATGCCAAACATCCGAGGAGCCTGTGAAGGACCAGGAACTGGAGGAGGTGGTGCTACCTACATAATTCCCAATAATCAGAATCCAGACCACTTATCGAAAGATGGATAACTGCATATAGGGCATATTAAACCAATGTTTGGGTACTAGTTATGGTAAGGTATTAAAGAACAATTAAATAGTACACACTGACAATAATACCTATGAAATGTTTTGCCATTGTCAAATGCCTGTTCATTGTCCATATATCCCCAATAACAAAACACTAATTCTAAAACACCATAGGATAGTTGGTTAAAGGTATATATGTTCAGACAACAGTAATATTGTGTCTCTGCTTTAAACCAAGACCTGATGCAACAGCAGATAAGTCATATAATAATAAGTGCTTACTTTAACAATTCACAAGCCCTGAACTTGCTGGAAATTGAAAATAGGTATTTAAAGAAATAAGAGGCAAAATGAGCTTCAAGGTTTCTTTTTTTTCAGTCATATTATGTGCAAGACACATTAATATTTTGCTCTAACTTATTAAGGGCAAATACAGCATCTTTATAGCAGAACTTGTGCCACTGCATTTGATTGGAGAGGAGTATTTTTTTTCCTTCTGCATCCTTTGGGTGACTGTTTAATAAACAAGACTTGTATGGGGATTAATCATCAATAGCTGTAATAAGAGAATATCCTGTCCTGTGTTTTTTTACTTTCTGCTTTAACTTCTTTTAAAAAAGATAAAATCACGTAGATGCAATTTTACAGGGTACTGAATACCGAATTTAATACCCCATAACTAAAATGGTCTTTTGTTTACATTAGGAGCAGAATCTATAAATATAAACTGATCCTACAATGTGATCAATATGCTCGGGATAGAATCAATGATTTAAAAATATGTATACTTAAGTTTTATAACTTTCTGGGTGTATTAAATATCCCATGCCTGTTCTTAAGCTATTCCAAGACTCTTTGCAACACTAAGATTCTGATAGAAATTCTACTTGTAAAATTTTTCTACTTTTGAAACCAACTAATTTTTTGTAGCTAAAATTTGGATAAAAAACATTCAAATACAATAAAGTTCAGATGTAGAGAAGTTCTACCTGCTGGGGTTGCATCTGCCAAGAAGGTGCTCCAAAAGGTGAACTTGGAGGCTGCATTATTCCTTGAGATGCCATGGGATATGGGGGCTGGGGCTGAACAGCAGGGCCTGGAGGAGCTCTCATTGTTGGTGGAGGTCCAACTGGAGGTTGTGGCACACTGCTAACCGGGAAGCGTTGGGGACCTGGCATGGCCCCAGCAGAAAATACAGGTGGCCCATTACTCATCAAATTACCGGATGCACTTGTAGGAGGTACTACGACCGGGGGAGTAGTCATTGGTGGCGAAGTAAAAGGACTTGGACTAGGACCCGGACGACCACCAAGAGTAGTTGGAGGTGGCCCAAGTGAACGGATTGGTGGAGAACCGCCAGGAGGAGGAGCCCCAGGCACTGGCGAGGCACCAAACGACGGAGAACTGGGAGGGGGTCTGGATACAAAAGACGGAGGTTGACCAGGAGGTGGCCCAGTAGGCCTTCCAGGGACAACATTTGGTGGTACTGTCGAAAATGGTGGTCCAGTAGGAGGCCCTACAGGCCTCACCATTGCTCCGGGAGGTGGACCGGGCCGTGAAAATGGAGGTGAGGAACCAGGGATCCCCGGCGACGGGGCCGAGGAAGAAAAAGGTGGTGGTTGACCAAAGGGTGGAGGTCTAGAAACAGGATTTGAGGTCATAGGAGGCCGATTAAGATTCAAATTGTGCATATTATTAGCTAGTGCATCAGGAGTGCCTCTAATGTTAGGGATGTAATTAGGGGGAGGTGGCTGTGCAGTGTTACTGCCGGGTCTAGGTGCCCCTGGAGGCACAGGAGCAGCCATTGCTGAATCGAATCAAATCAAATCAAATCCGAGGTCAATTTCCAACAATCCTCCTTGAGCTTCACCAGATTATCTAACTAGTGCCGTGAAAATAAAGATCCAAATCTACAGGAAACACAGATTCATAAATCATCACAAAAATCCAGAAAATTGAGAGGAAAAAAACGCAGTAGAATAACAAATGAGCGCGCAATCGAGGAATCAATCCGGCAAATGAAAATGATCGAATCGGAAAGAAAATTGCGATCGAGTAAGGGAAGACGGGGAAAACCTGGTGCGAGATCGGTCGAATCTGCAAAATTGGGACCGGGAAGAGCTTAGATCGGAGAAGGGGGGGTTTAGACAGTGGTTAAATGGTGCGTGAAAAAAAGCTTATTATATCATATCACTAAGCCTATTTGTTTCTTCGATCATGTGTAACTGTGGACAGAGCCGTTTGGTTCGGGTTATTTCCAATTGCCAAACCTGCGCAATGTTTTTATCGCCTAGTGGTCCAAATAGGTTTTCTTTTTTGGGTTCTAAAATATTCAGTATATTATTGAATTATATTTAGATTATAAAAAAATACTCAGAATATTATTGAATTATATTTAGATTATATTTTTTTAATTAGATTTAGTGTGTTCAATTTAATTGAAGAAATGATTGATTATTTTATCATTTTTTAAAAATTAAAATTAAATGATTATGTTTCTTAAAATTAAATAAATAAAAAATTGTTGAAGAAAATGACACTCTAATCCAAATTAGAGAAAGTGTTTACACTAAGAGGTGCTTATATTCCTTAAAAAAAAGATACTTATATTTACCTTATCTTAAAGAGATGAAAGTGGGTTTGAATTTCTTATAAACCTAACATGTTATTTTTTTTCTTAAAACCATCAGTATCTTTTAATAATGGATAAAATCATTATGTGTTGAAATTGTT
>PYAF01005195.1:1567699-1626241 GCA_007407185.1 Glycine tomentella
TAAATGTTGAAAGTTAATAAGATGAACTAACTCTTTTTCTTATTAAAATTGAGGAACATAGTGAATAAATAGAAAACGAAATATGATTAAATTAATAAAAAATAAGAATAATTTTGGAAGACATTACAAAATATTAAACTAAATTATTGTGTCATACTATATAAGATTTCTTTTTTTACATAAACTAGATCACATCAATTCAATGGTAAAAGTATGGACAATATAAGTAAAAATATGGTGATAAATTTTGAGTTTAACATGAGATGTTGCTCACTCAAAAACATTATTTGTTTGTCTCTTAATAAAGTATATCCTAAGATTTGAAAAAAATCTATTTATTTATATATTTGTAAACGTATTGCATTAATAAACATTAAATACTTCCCATAAAAAAAAGTATTAAAAGAAAAAGTAAGCACATTTAGGATTTGCTTTAATAATAAATTTGCAACCACTTAGGGAAGAATATAAGAATGTAAATTGAATTAATTTTATTTTCGTAAGCTAAAATCAACATATTTTTTATGGGAGGCTAAAATTAACTTATGCTTCAATTTTTGGAGAACTTAAATAAAAGTATTTTTAAAATTTGATTGCATAGATTGATTTTTTAACTTAATTAAAATTTCAACTCAACTTAATTTCTTATTTCATTCTAATATAAATATAATTTTTTATCCAAATATAGCCTTAATATTTTAAAAACCTAAAAATATCAAATATTTTCTTTATATAACAAATAAAAGGACTAGTAGGAAAATTTTAGAAATATTTTTAGAAAAAATAATTTATGCACTCATAATATAATAACCCTTTATTAAAAAAAAAAAAAACTGGCGTCAGTAGCGCTAGACTGGCGCGAGTAGCGCCACAGGTTTTGGAAGCTAGCGTCAGTTGCGCTAGATTGGCGCAGTTAGCACCACAAATGCTGGAAGTTGGCGCCAGTAGTGCAGATATACTGCAAGTTGGTGTGAGTAGCACCAGAGTGACGTGGTTAGCGCCAGAAGTGCTCCAGAAAGCCTGTTTTGCACTGGAATTTGGCGCGGATGGCGCCAGAGTGGCGCGGATGGCGCCAGAGTGGCGCGATCAGCGCAGAGACTCGGGTAGGACCACTATAAAAGGTCATTTCTCACGAATTTGGGGCCCAAAGCTTCACCTTCTTCCTCAACTGAACGTTTCTGCCATTGTTGAACCTTAAGAGCTTCATAATCTTTATGCTTTGGCCAAAATCTTTAGCTCCCAACATGAAACTTGTAGGAAATCCTCCTCTAAGGTAAAATCCTTCATCACTTTTCCTTAAAAACCTTCAAACGGAGAGATCGTATTCTTTAGAGAACTTCACCAAACTCGAGTTTGGCGGGGAAATGAGGCGATTCTCGGACACCCAAGCATGGGGAAGTGGGCCACTAGCCTTCCTTATCGTTTTTGGGGTAAGAAACTCAAGTTTTACCGTTTGATTTGTGAATTTGTTCTTGGGGTGAATAGTGACCCTTTTGAGCTACAGTTGGAATTAGGCTTGGGTCCTTTAGAAAAGTATGTTTAGGAGATTGTTGTGATGAAGGATTAGCTTTGAAATGTTGGTTTCATGGACTTTGATTTTTGCCTCTGAGAAATGCATGTATATGTAGTATGTTGGTTAATTGATGATTGTGGAACATGCATGAGCCTTGATACTTGCTCTATATGAGCTTGAGAGGTTATATGAATGGTGATATTGTGTGAAAGATACTGTTTAAGCCACATTATTAATCCTTGAGTATTGGTTTGTATAAAGCTTTAAGCTAGTTGTTTTGATTTTATAACAAGTTTTGGGGAGACTCTAGTGCTTTGGTTAGGTCGAGATAGACCGCTGAGGGTCTGTGTATTGTCTAATGAATTGGTTAGTTCTGATAACCTTAAGATAGATGACTGGGAGGTTTTATGGAAAGGAATGATGTTCCTTTCATTATAACGGTTGAGGACCATTGTTATGTGCTTATGCCTTGTATGGTTGGATTGGTAATTAATTGTGCTTGTATGCCTTGTATAGGGCGTGACATCGAGGGTGTCAATGGCGTAAACCACCGTTCTGGGTTGATCTGCAGAGCACGACTTTTTCAGGTAAGTTCTTCGCTCTTGGGGAATGTTTCCCACTGCCTGTGTTCCACCATACTCCGAGGGAGTGATGGTTGCATACATGATGCATGTGCATTGAATTGGTTGTTATAGTTTTCTCATGATGATATGTATGCATGCTTCTATGCTTTGTGTGTATGGTTATATGTTGAATAGATCTTCTGGCCAATTAGATAGATATGGACCTTCCTAAGAGTAGAGTGCACCTCCTAGTTTGGTTTGCTCATGTAAAGGGTGATGATGATCCCTTAAGACCAAGAGATAGGTGGTCCCGTCGCAGTTGAAGCCTATTCTCGGAAGTGTCATATACATGCATCTATGTGTAAAGGGGTAGCTCCTTATGGGATGGCACGAGTGTGAGTTCCGGTCTCACACTGGGGATTGAGAGTCCCAGATGCTGATAATGATGCATCTTATGGCGGACGTAATACCGCGGATATACATTAGAGCTAGATGATGACTATGTATTGTTGTGAGGGCCGGGAGGCCTAGTGATTGTGATGTCTTTTATATTGTGATCATGGAAGTGAGCCAGGGGGAGGAGAAGCCTCCAAGAGCCCTGAGTTTATTGAGATGTGTATCTCACCCCGTGTGGAAATTATGTTTTTGCAGGTAACTCATCTAGCAAAGATGATAGGTCTCAGGATGGGAGGCCCCAGTAGAAACAGTTCCTGTGTAGCTGCGTGGCAGCATTTTGAGAGCTTCGTGGTTCAATTGTTTGGTTGATGTATTTTGTACCCCTATGAGGGAAGATGTGTGTGTACACATGTTGTGGATTTGTTGTGTAGATGGACTTTGTATGTTCTGCATGCCCTCGTGTGAGAAAGTGATCTATGAGATCAAAGAACTCAGTGTTTATCTTTTGTATAGACACGGTGCGTGTCTTGATGATGTATATATGTTTATACCTATGGTTTTCTCCTAATATATATGTAGAGATATTGTATATACATATGTCGTTACTTATATTGTTTTGGATCATTGAGGCTGGCTATAGTGCATTGGTTGTTAACTGTTGTGCGTACCATACATAATGAATCAAGAAATACGGTTTTATAATCACTTCCGCAGGTATTAATTAAAGTAATTAATGTGCTTATCTGATTAAGTAATTGTTAATAGACCGGATGCATACGGGGTATTACACATAATGAAAAAAGAAAACTTTACATCATCATTTAATTGTAAACTGCCATACAATTTTTTTTTTATTTTTATGATAATTATCTAAAATCATATTAATATTCTTTTATGTATAAAACACAATAATGTACCAAAAATATCTTCTTAATAAATAAGTAAAAAGTATTATGCTTAATTACACATTTGGTCATCTACATATCATAGTTATGGAATTTTGATTTCTTAAATTACAATTTTTTTCATTATTTTTTTAAAACAAGTTAACATGACACTAATATGACAATAATATTTTTATCTTGTTTGAATTATTTTTTAGTTGTAATTTAATTGTATTTTTTATTTTCATAATTTTGATTTCCAAGGAACTAAAAATCATAATTAATTTGGGTAAGTATATATGTCAAATAACATATTATTAGTATTCATGTTATCGATGGAAAGATCAAAATTTTTAATACTTATTAATGCGAAATACATATAAGTTTTGTTAATTAGTCTTTAATTCCTACCAAAAATTTTGATTAATCATATTTAACAAAATCACTACTTCTAGTCACATTTTCATTTTTAGTAAAAAAAATATATTTTAATTATATTTTTTCTATTTATAAAACTCAAATTCCACATATTAATTAAAAGTCTAAGTCAAGTATCACCTACCTTGTTATCAAAATTACACAATTACTTGCCATCTTAGAAAATCCAATTTAGAACATAAAAATCAAAATCACATAATTACAGAATTTAAACGATAAAAATGTATTTAGTGCAACTTTAACTAGAGTCTCTCTTCCCATTAATTAACACAGGAAAGTTTTAGTTTCCATTAAAACAATAATAGCATTATGGAGTCATAAATGGCTACCCGGTGATTGAATGCGAAGAGAAACTCTGGTTGTAGATGGGAATTGCAGAAAGACGGTGGCTGGAGAGAGTTACAAAAAAAGGGGCACATAGTTTTGTGTGTTGCAGGTGAAATTCCACGTGGGCAGACAGTTAAAAACTCTAACAAAATGAAACCTACCAATCACAGTCGGTGGACGCGAGAATGCGTTCGGCGTTCGTAACGGATTTTACCTCGATTCTCCAGCTTTTTCATCTCACTTCCCCACTTCACTTCCATATCCATTCATTCGTGCACGCATGCCTCAAATTTTAATTTCTCTCTCCGCACCATGACCTCTCACGCGCCGCCAGCGGACGACTACGCAACCCCTCGCCGCCGCTGATTCCTCCGCCGACATGCTTCGGGAGTCCAAAACCATCCACCTCAGGCGCGCCGTCGCCGCCTCGTTCTTCTTCGCCACTGTTTCTCTCTCTTGCTTGGTCCTCCTCCGAGACGTTGATTCGCACCGATTCCTATCCAGCTTCCATTCCTCTTATTCTCTGTCTGGCTTTACTCGCATTTTTCCGTCGGTGTATAACGATCCCGTTGCGGTCAGTTTCCTAGCTCCTCTTCTCTCTCGCGTTACGCAACATTTTCATTTCATTTCCTGCTACCGTTGCAGCGCAATTGAGTTAGTTCACCGTTTTCGTATGTTTAATTGCTGCGTTGTCTTTTTATCTGTTCAGTACATATGGGCCTGTTTGGATACAAGCCAGAAGTGCTTTTGAGAGCTTCTCTACTGGAAATATAATTCTCTACTGGAAATATAATGTTTTTTTCAGTAGAGAAGCTCTCAAAAGTACTTCTAACCTTGTATCCAAACAGGCTCATATTAATTTGCTATACATAATTAGTGCGGTGTCTTATCTATTTGCATTGTCTTATGTATAGTGTGTTTTGCACGTTTTCGGATGTAATTTTCCACATCTTAGATGCGACTTTAAGAAGCTAACAGTTTTAGAAGGTAATTTCCTTCTTTTCAACGACTTTCTAAAGACGCTTGTAGTTGCTCTAGCTTGATCTTGTTTGTTTTCTGTTGCTGTGTTATTTTACTGATTGAAATGCAATGGAAGCTCTAATTTCTTTTTAGAATTTGAATACTCTGGACATTTTTTTTGGGACTGTATTTTATGCTTAAAATCGAGAGACGCCAGAAACCTGAGGAATTAATAATGTAGTACCAATTACAATGATTGCCGACCGAAATTATGTGTTAGAATTTTCTTTAATCGATATCTTAATTTTGCTAGATCTTTTTGAAACCTGAGGATCTTTTTGAAACCATTACTCGGTAAAGATCCAGGATAAATAATTACTGTATTATTTTGCTTTTTATTTGGTTTTTTGGAATTTCAGCATGTTGAATAGTCTATAGAGGAAGACGAGCTACTTAATTGTGGGCAAAATTTGGACTATCACCTGATATGCATGATTAGCTAAATGGATAATCTGATTCGTTCAAGTTTACTAAGCACTATTTTAAGTATTCCCAATTACAAGTGTTGCTTAACCTTCTGAATGTAAGCGGTATTGGTATCTAAAAAATGGGCAAACAGGCGTATTAACTACTAATTTAATTGATTAGAAACGATAACTGGTGATTTCCCAATATAAATTCTTTTAGCCTCTGTTGATTTGGATTGTTGGTCATTACAAAATATAGATAGATTGTCCTGTGCTAAAAGTGACGCTGTTTTCATACTTATGTCATTCTCTGGTCTTAGGAATAAAGTTAATCTAAACGTGAACATTTATAAACACTAGATCCATTAGTTTTATTCATATGCATAACCATTACCTTCATGAAAGTATTGCCATTTTACCATGAGATTATCTTGATGCTAATCTGCAGCCCCACTCAGAAGTATTATTTATTTTCACTGCTGTAATGTTGTTGTTTATGTGTGCAATTTGTTTGAAAAGGTATATTCATTATTCTTTTTGAATTGACTCTCCTGCAGACTAGCAATGAATATCCACTTGAAAAGATCCTGAATGACGCTGCCATGAAAGACAGAACTGTAATCTTGACCACGTTAAATGAAGCATGGGCAACTCCAAATTCAGTCATTGATCTTTTCCTTGAGAGCTTTAGAATTGGAGATCGTACCAGTACATTTTTAAATCATCTTGTAATTATTGCATTGGACCAAAAGGCATTTGCACGCTGTCAGGTTATACATACCCATTGCTTTTCTCTTGTTAGTGAAGAAGCCGACTTTCATGAAGAAGCGTATTTTATGACTCCTCGCTACTTGATGATGATGTGGAAAAGGATTGACTTCCTACGTACTGTTCTTGAGATGGGATACAATTTTGTGTTCACAGTAAGTTATTTGTTCCATTACTAACCTCTTGAAGCTCACATGGCCTGACTTGTGTAAACCTTAATGTTGTTTTAATTTTTTCAGCGATGGAAACATTCTCAAAGTTGTGAAGTTTATTGTTTTTTTGTTATTGATTTTCATATGATAATACTTAATGGGAAAAAAAATTCTGGTATGTGTCTGAGGGAATGAGTTACTTATGAGTTGACCCTGTTTCAATTAATGAGCTAATTTGTTGGCATTTCACAAGCAAATAATGTATTGATTGTAGCAATGCATATGGGATTTATCTTTTTGGCAAAAGTATGGAATATACTGGATTTTTGTTTGAGTTTAATTTGGATACATTTAACACTGTAACTAAATTAGAAATCATCTTAGATAAGTAATGTTGTGGGAGGATTTTTAATTACTATTTTTTGGTATAGTTTGATAAGGAAATTTAAAATTTATAGTGGTTAATGTAAAATTATATTCCTTAGTTATTATGGTCATAGAAAATTGAGAACTCCTTCTCGTTTGAAGTTTTGTTTAATTTAAGAAAACATTTTTTTTGCTATTTTTTAATAATGATTTTTTGTTGATAATTATAAATTGTAATTTCTAATTGAAAAAGGAAATGAAATCAGAATGTTTTATCATTTCTACACATCGAAGTATAGAGGTGGTAAACACTGACTGTATGTTGAAGCTAAACTTCTGCCTCTAACTTATTTTCTGAATTTCATTTGAACTGATGCAACAATAATACCAAGCTTTTGCAAAGCTCCACTAAAATTAGTTACCAAATCATTGTTGCAACTGATAGGAACAACCATATCAGCACATAGTTTCATTGCAGTTAAGTTTAGGTTATGCATTTTATTGTTGCTATTCTTATTGTATCTTCCGATGCTGTATTTTCTTTTTCAGTAAAGGGGAAAATATAAAAAGGACAAGACTTCAAAAAAAAATAATCCATAGAAGAAGCTAGATAAATTTCTGAAGTGTCTTAAGTAGATTCTTATTTTGGTGTTCCTATTCCAGGATGCTGATATCATGTGGTTCAGGGACCCTTTTCCGCAGTTTGACCTTGATGCAGATTTCCAGGTAGCGTGTGATCATTTCACAGGTGAATTTGATGATGTACAGAACAGACCCAACGGAGGGTTCAACTATGTAAAATCCAATAATAGGTCAATAGAGTTTTACAAATTCTGGTACTCTTCACGAGAAACCTATCCTGGATACCATGATCAAGATGTCCTTAACTTCATCAAGGTTCATCCTTTCATTACTGATATTGGACTCAAGATGAGGTTTTTGGATACAACTAATTTTGGTGGGCTTTGTGAACCAAGTAGGGATTTAAACCAAGTTTGTACGATGCATGCAAACTGCTGCTTGGGTATGGATAGCAAACTTCACGATCTTAGAATTATGCTCCAGGATTGGAAACATTATTTATCCTTGCCACCAAGTTTGAAGAGGTTGTCGGTTGTTTCCTGGAGGGTTCCTCAGAAATGCAGGTTGGCCATATACTCAAGCCTTTGTATTTATAATTTAACATTGTTTTTTGCTTACCATTCTGAAACTACTCTATGACTTTTCATTTTTTGTTCTTAATGGGGTGAATTTCTCCTCAGCATTGAATCTCTCTTGCACCCTAATTCAACAGAAAAGAGTGTTGAAGAATAAAGTATTCATTGCATGTGCTACATTTCTCTGACTTAAATGTGGAAGTTCAATGGTGCTCTTCGATGAAAGGCTTGGTAAAGGTTTGAATAGGAGTCAATTTGGCTAAACCAACATTTGATGGAAGATTCCTTCCATGTAAAAGTACACTTAGGCAATGTAATATGTAATACACTGTCCAATTCGTTGATTTTTTGTTTCCTAGTGCAATTTTTTTGTGATTTGCACAATTTTGTGCAACATTATGTAATAGTAGTATGTTCTAGTGGAACTAATTTCCGATCCTCAAAAGTCAACATCCACCATGTCTTCCTCCCTTCCCTCAATGAAGTACAGAAACAGAGAATAGTTGAAAATGGTGTTGATGGCTGATTCGAGTGCTACTTTCAGCCTTTAACCATTGCCCTGCTTCCCTTTCCTTGCTAACGCAATTACTAATTACTTATTTTGCTGGTAGGGAGTAGGGACTTATACCTGTCCATGGATTTGACCAAAGTGACTGCTTTTTTAAATTCTGTAGCACTTTGAAGTATGATGCTTTTGGTTGTGGTTGAATAAATTTTCTATAAGCATTTATAGGAAAAAATAAAATAACTTTCTTATTAACTAAATTAGGTTATGCATAAAATAATTAGTAGAAGTTATCTCATATTAACTTGTTAAAAACTTATTTTTAACTTATTTAAACTAATTTTAGCTTATAATATTTTTTTTTCTATGTTGAAATTTATCTATGTAGGTCTTTCGTCTCAAATGGTGTCCATTTCTTAATAGATAAATTCAGTGTTATGCACACTTTTTAAACTTATTTTCTTTCTTTAGTTCTTTTCATTACTATTTATTTTATTTTGTATTTTGCTATCCTTATTTTACAGTTTTAATTAAATTCAACTATAAAGGGTGGGACAAAAATGTGTTGTTAGTATTTTAATTTGTAAAAAAAAAAAAGAATTATTGTACAAATAAAAAACTTCTCCTAGATATAGTTGAATTTAGGCTTATTTTCAAATATGGCTTGCCATTGTCTCAGATCGTGTCCACTTCAGGTAGATTCAGATTTATGTACACCTTTCTAACTTGTTTTTTTTTTTCTTTAGCTCTTCATTACTACTAATTATTTTATCTTGTATCTCTTTTTTTTCTTCTGGTTATTGTTGCAGGAGTAAAAATTTTCTTCCAGTAAAATTCTCGTTATTTTTAATTTCATGGACTATCCTTATTTTTTACTGTATTTTGTTTGCTCGTATGTAGGATATAACATCATTGAGGTAAAAACGATAATTAAACTTGAATCTCCTTCATAATCTTATTTTTTCTTTCGCAAACATTGTTTTGTCTACAAAAAAAAAATGCCAATTGATCAATACACACCAACTGTGGCCTTTGAGCATCATGGCCAGTTTGACTAGCTAGTTCCCTTTAACTGCTTACATGGCATGAAGCTCGTCAGTTTAACTGACAAGTTGACCTGATCAATCGTTAAAATAGTCTTCAAAACATCATTTTAAATTTTGATATTTATTATTTGGTAAAAATGACCTAGTTTGATCAATTTCCCAAACTCGTACAGATTTGGTTTAACGAGATATGGATACTAGCGGACCAGGTAAGCTATATGGTCTACTAAAGCTTCAAGATATCATGTTTCATATGTTAAAACTAATACAAACAACGATTGAATTTGCTTCATACATAGTTATAATGAGATTCGTAGTTCTTCAAAAATCTGACATGGATTGTGGCAAGTTCTATAAGAGTAGGTAGGAAAAATAAGCTTAACGGGTAGATTAGCTTCGTGGCAAAATAACAGACTACAAAACATAGCTTGCCGGCATAAACAGCTATTATACAACATAAAACACAAAAATCTAGAAAAGACTAAAATTCGCAGTAATTACAAAATTTTGGGCACCGTATTTGTCCACCGCGGTCATCTGTCTAAATACTTGCTATCTACAAGAACACCATTTTCCCAAATTTCAGTATACCTGTTCATATGCCAGTTGCACTCACAAGTCAATTTGGTGACAAGCAATCATATTGTCATGGTATGTGCAAAATTATTTTCACGCAGATCAAGTATGCCCTTTTCATAAAAAAAAGGTGGAAGATATAAAATCGACATTTCAAATATGCAATTAAGAAAGTCTAACCCAAGTTTGATATATTGTATTGCAAGACCTTTGCCTCTAAAAAGTATAACATATTATAAATTTATAATTATTATAGAATTGAACTTGTATTGTTATTAAATAATGATCAACACAGCAACCAAGCATTTTCCCACTAAGTGGGATCCGATACATGGAATAAATGACTATAGAATTTTGTCACAAATCATGTGTCTACAGACAACTTATTGACCTCTCATTAATTATTTACTCAGTTTCTATAGTATGAAGTTTACTATGCATTCATCCTTAATCTTTTCATTTTTCTACAATTTTTTCTATAATCTATCCTCTCTTGCCTAATGCATTCATTCAATGCACAAAATTGAGTTTACTTTCTTATTGACTTATCACCGAATATCCAGTTCCGAATGAAGACCTCAATTATACAAAATAGATATTTTTATCAATAAAAATATTATGAAACTTTGGTTTTTAACCGAATGACATCGTGTGATCCATGTAGCTAACCTCACCTAGTGGGATAAGGCTTTGTTGTTTATCAATAAAAATACTAAAAAGAGAAACATTTAACTTAATATATGAAAACAATTGTAAGATGAACAAAACATGTATATATGACAAAAGAGGCTTAATTGATTAATATTTTTTTATTAACGCCCTTACTTATCAGGTTGAAGCTGAGGTCCATTCAACATTTCTCTTTTCACTGTAATCTATTAATCGAAACATCATATCTGACAGAAAGCAAACCTAATATATATGTTGTTTGAGGACGAAACATAATCAGCATGCCGATGAAATTAAAAAGCATTGTGTTAACAATAGAATTGGTAGGACTGCCCAAGCTTTTTATAATTGAGAGAGATAGAGAGACTAACAGGACTACCAACCTTGTCCCATTCGCATTAATACAAAGAAACTGGCCATGTCGCCATCCATCTTTGAAATTGCCAAAGAAGGCATCACCAGATTTTGTGTAGAACCGCCCCTCACCATTAGCCTTTCCCTTCCAAAAGTTTGCAAACCACCGATCACCAGTGTGAAAATAAAACCAACCCTGCATAATCAATATGACACAATTACCATCCAATTCACTGATTGAATTTTGTCTAATACTCTATCAAAGATTATTGTGTAATCCATTATATAATGTACGATACTGTACTTTCAAAATTTATATCAACCATACGTTTGTTTAATCAACAAGCTGCAATTATCATCCAATTTCAAAAATTGGTGTACAAGATCAATGCACCATTACTAATGATTGGATAGATACACAAACCAAAATCAATTTCTTTTTATAAAGGATGTATAACTATTCCTAAAATTTACACCAGCATTAAGAGATCCTAACCCAACCTATATAAACAAACTACACTGTCACATACACAAGTAAAACGTTTTGGTAACAGTTGATAGAAGAATCGCATAACAAGTCATTTATGTATAAATATGCCATATCGATTATAAAAAAATTACAAAACAATTACTTTTTGTCTTATCTTTAGCTGTGACAATCATAAAAAAAAAACCTTTAAAAAGAGTACAAACCTTGCCGTGTATGACATCGTCCCTCCATGATCCTTGAAACATATCTCCATTTTTGAAGTAGAATGTACCTGGACCTGATCTCTTACCATAGCGCCATAAACCATCATATATACTTCCATCTCTGAGAACAAGACGCCCCTGGTTTTAAAATGTCATTCAACATAGTTGTTATCGACGTGTAGCTCTGTAGGCAAAAAGAGAAAAAACAGACTTCCTGAACCTGGCCTTCTTGTTATTATAGATTTTTAAGAATTTACCTTCCCTTCAGGTAGACCTCCTTGGCATCGTCCCTTGTATCTTCCTCCCCTATATTGCATTTCCACAACCGGACTCCACTTTTTTGACAAATCACGTTCTGCCTCCTGCACAATAAATATTAAGTTAAACCTAAAATCCTTATGAATTGAGATTGCAATAAACTATTAAAGGTTAATAGTGTTTTAGTCTCTGAAAAATTTTCAAATTATAGTTTTTATCCTTGACTTTTAAAACATTGGTTTTAGTCCCTATATTTTTTGAAATACCCAAACTTTGCTATTCCTTATAAAAGTCTGGAACAAGACTAAACCATCATTAACCCAATTATAGAAGTAGCACATGAAAATATAAATTTATAACTAATGAAGCAATGATAGTTATATAGTTTATACCTATTGATATAAATTAAATTTCATAAATCTCACTGAAACAAAGTAAATGTTAGTTATTCATTAAAGAATACTTTGACCTCATAAAAAGTTTGAAATTGCCTTGCACTAGATAAACACCAGAGGTATTACAGTCCTGGGGGCTATTTCTTTGGAAAGCTACATTGTCATATACAAAATAGGAAATTCAGTTCTATGACCTACAATCTATAGGAGCATGAACTGAAAAAACTACAACCAACACATTGGACGATATCCATTTCACCTTTGTACTAATTACTAAAGCCAAATTTATATAACTAGCAAGAGGCATATTTAAGGAAGATGTGTATTTTCATAACTTGAGTCCAATTTCAAATATAGAACAAGCTTATTTGAGCTAGTGTCGAGGCTACAATTTTTCTAGTCCTTCTTTCTATTCTATTATTTTAGTAATGAAGAACTTTACTAAAAGGAAACTAGGAAAGAACTCAAGTGAGAAACCAGAGATTAAAAATAAATCTAAAGATAGTTGAAAAAATAGCGCTCCAGAAAAGTACATACAGAGCAACTAGAGTAGAAAATGACAACATGATGCACATCTATTTTTGGAGAACCGTCTCTTGTTAAACTGTCACATAATTGACACAACTTAAGACAATTCCCTCGAATATTACTAGTTACAGAATATTCCTCAGATTCTCTTTCAGTGGTATATGCATGAACATCAACAAATTTCAATGACATTATTACCAACATAGACGCAGCACGAACAGATAGAACTCCATCTTTCTTTGATTTATCAGCATTCTTTCCTTTCAAAAGTGAAGATGCAAATTCCATCACTGCTTCCAAACTTGCATCAGTCGCTGCACTCCAAGGAGACATACCTCCATTTAATGTTTGTATTTTCACATCGTTATCAGTATCTGGCTCAAGCTGTTTTGTCAGAAATGAGATTTCCAAACAGTCTTTCAAATCTTCTGAATGCCTCACACCAACAGGAAGGTGGAAGATGCTTAGGTTATCAACAACGGGTGTCGCATCAGCTGCTTTTTCTTGGGCCCACTCCTTTGCCACCTCAAATCCAGGACCTAGATTCCAGTTCTCAAGTTGCTCCCTTTGAAAAGCAGAGTCACCTAATGCAACTTAATTTCAAATTGGACAAGACAACAGGGGAAGAAATTACTCAACAACTGTTAAATGCACCTGGCACAAAGTAACTGAATTTTCCATGTCTCAAAATTACCTCCTTCGGTAATCGAGTCATAAAGGACGTTATAGTTGGACGTGGTGTCAGATAATTCTTCTCCATTTGTTCCAGAATCCCTATTATAGTTCAGAAGCAAAAATGAAAACAAGTGAAATAGCAGGATGAATTTTGCTTAAAAAAATAAAAAGAAAAGAACAAGTGAAGTAGGCAACTTTGAGCTGTTGTTTCTCAATGCTGGCTCTTCATAGTATTTGTCAAGATTGTTATCTATGTTGTCAGAAGCAATCCTATTTGTCCTCTCATCAATGTCATCAGAACTCATCACTTCATGAGGAAATACTTCAGTCTGTTTACCAGAGCCAACTTGTTGCTGATTATGTCTTCCCCAAAAGCTAAAAATAAGAGGAAAACGCAGGGCAAGTCTGGACAGTATACCACCATTCCGGGAAGACCGTTGCACATTTAAACAGCTAATTATATGACAAGAGAAACCAATCAGAAACGGTCCAGGGAATAAGGAAACAATATACAGATAAAAGGAAACTATAAGTAATTCAGGACTATCACTTTAAAATTGAGCTAGCTAGTAAGTCTTTTATGTCAATACATGACTTCAATTTCAGAAAATCAATGCACATCAAAGTTTGAAAAAAATGTTTAGGATATGTAAAATACTGAGTACCTGCAGGTGCCCTCGGAAGTTTTTTTTTTTCCTTTTTTTGTTTTTTTTAGGTACCAAATTAACTAATTTGTGAGTTGTAAGAGTGTATAAGTAGTGTATATGAGTAACTCTGTTAGTTACTCATATACCCTACTTATACACTTACATGAGTAATCATTCTCATTCCAATTCTGGGCCATTCATCAAATGAAGCTGTTGTTTTATGTCCAAGGGATGGTCAACAACAAAATGTTTAAAGAACTTATCTTAAGTATCATTTTCCATTTGAAACATGGCCAAAATGGAAATGGAACATTATGTTCTGTGTTGGTCTGTCCTTTTTAGTGAAACTATGTACCATTTTTTAACCCCGGGTTTTGTTATGTTGTATTTTTAAAATTTACCGCATAATAGAACTCATATATGTTTTTTCCTGTTCTAACACATCTACAAAACAAGACCTTCCTCTTTATTCTTACACAAGAACAGTGCACAACCACTGAACAGGCATTTGAAATTCCTTTGTTAGTCCTAGCTACACATGCACTAGACAACACTCATATGTTAAACAAATGACAAGATTATATTATATTATCAGTAATTAGTTTGCTGGAAACTCGCTACAATTTTCCATTCATATTGTAAATCAAATTTCAACTTGAAATGAAACCCACTATTTTTTCTCATGTCTTCTGATATGAAGTTTCATTTAGATAAGAAATATTACAAAACAGATAATATCCCACAGCTCTCCGCAATTGACATGATACACAACCAAAATAACGCTTGTGTCTGAACCTCATTACAGTCCATACACCACAAGAGAAAGAAACTTGAAGCTTCTGCTTACAACAAGATATGCATAAAATCTAAAAAAGTAATGTGCCCCATTAATGTCAGTTCATCGTATCAAAACTAGCATTAAGCAAGCAAAACGTCATTTAAACTCTTATTGATGCAAAGAACAAATAGATAAAATCAACTGGTTAAATTTTCAAGAGTCACAAGTAGACAAATCATGCTCAATCTCAAGTATTCTCAACTCAGTAACAATATTAACAAGGTTATTTCCATCGAAATCAAAGAAACTTCAATGTATAGATGTAAAAAAGACTTATGTTTTTTAAGTCCTAACACCAAAAAAAAGAAGTTTGCCAACAAGCATTAATATCTTCAAGTAAGATATTTGCCCAACTTGCCTTCCTTTTTGTCTTGATAAATATCTTCTTTATCCCCAAAAAACACACACAAAATAAAACTTACCCAAGTGTAAGGACTGTTGTTATGAGTAGGTTGGGCTCAACAGCAGGGTCATGTATTGTTGATATTATAATATCTCTTTTGTATTTTGTTGCTTGTCGGAAAGTACGCAAAAAGATTGCTATATCACTTTCATTAATGGGTTCTGAACACGCTAGGGTGCAAATAACTATGCTATTTGGATCCTGAACAAAATAGTGATTATAATAAGTTTATACAGTAGAGGAAAAGGAACCAGAAGAGTGATAGCTAAATGTTTAAAATAAATAATATATTTAAAAAAGGCACTACTACACTGAACAAATTGCAGTGGGGTCAATCATATTCTGAAAAAGGATTTAGCATTTAATAACAAAATCAACGTATTTTGAAAAATGTGATGTCAACATAGAAAAAACACCTATCATGCATGAATATGGAAAACGAGTGATACCTTCAAACGAACACCCAGGAAAGGACTATCAAATATAGACTGCAAAATTGAAGCTTTGATGTTATATGCAGCTCCAAATCCAATCCCTGCTTCTTTATAGGATTCCAATATCTGTACACAATAACATCAGTTTTACACATGAATGGGTGAAAGGAAATGGAAACATGAAATTGGAATAATAAAAAAAGGGCACATTGATATACAAGTTTGGTCCTGTCTAAAGAACAATATAAACAAGGCTATAAAGTAATTTTTGAGGAAAAAAGTTGAGAAACTATCAGGGTAAAAATCATAGAAACCTACTTTATTAATTTCTGAAGAGCTGGCTTCTTTCATGCCATCATTCAATCTATCTATAAATTTTATGTGCATCTCCTGCAAAACTTTCAATCAGTAAGCATAGAATAGTTTTATACAAACTAATAGCCAGAAGCATACAAGAAAATTAAACTTACAGATTTTAGAACAGAGACAGCCTTAATAGCTAGCAAAACTGCATCATTAGCAATCTTCATGGCCTCATCTAGAGTCAATAAGTCTTTCTCGAGCAGTGCATCAATATCAATTTCTGTATCATAAATCAACAAAAGTGCAAAAAATTTTACATTTTTAGTAGGCATTTTGGTGATTGAATTAAAAGTAAATCATACTTTATTACTTTCCAAAAGAGGAGAAACAACTCTCAATTAGTTAAAAAGAATGTATGTTATAAACAGCATAAAAGGGGACATACGTAATACTATTTCTATTTTTCAAAGTAACAATAGTAACACAGAACACCTAGGAGTTAGTTGGGAAAAGGTTGCTTAGTTACAGGTGGCACATGGACTAAATAGGGAGAAGGAAAGAACTAAAGGAGTTTCTGAGGGAGAAAACTGTTAGTGTACGGATGAGAGGCCTCTCAAAGAACCTAAGTGCAAGAGAACCTTTGTACTTATTGATCAGTTCTTGCCAACAACACAAGACTGTATCAATTTTATCTTGAGAATAGTACTCAATCTTTCTTTTACGCTTGGTACCAGTTTAACACAGACATTAGGCCAGCTTGTGTGACACATTCCTCCAATGAGCCAGATAAGAAGTTTGTAAGAATCAAATTTTAACAGGCAAAAGAAATATAGCTCACCAATAAGTAAATTTGTGTTCTCCTTAAGTTTCTGCATCAAGGCTTTCACCTGAGTATTTATGGCACAAATAAATGTATCAAACAGACTAAATGATCAAAAAATGAATTAACTGCAAAACATTAATATTAGTCAAGGAATTTCAGGCAACCATAAAGCAAAAAAATAAATAAGATTTCCTAAGCCCACAGAAATATTAATCATATTGCAGGTGGAAATATTTAAACTTTAAAAAACTACATGAAAGAATGTTTTGTAGGTTTGATCTCTTGCATCACAGTAACCAAGTATTAATTCAAAGCGTGAAAGATACCTCATCTTGCCGTTTAAGCCCTTCAAATCTAAATGGCTTCAAAACTATAGCAACTGTTAATCCATTCCTCGATCTTACAGTTTCAAAAATATCTGCTGCAACAGTGTGGTACAAGCCATATCCTGCACTGGCCACCTAAAAAAGAGGAGGGAGGGGAGACAAAGGCCACACACCATCAGACTACTTTAACAAATTCTAGCTGGAATCCTGTATCTTCTGATTTGATTTTGCAATTTGCATAAAATATTTAACCATGCAAGGAATATAACATTATGTCATGCAAGTCAGCTAATATCTAAAACAACACATAATGACAGAATTTCAATTGATCAAATAAATATATTAATTCTATGGTGATTAACAAATGAATAATGAATTTAAGTATCTCAGTTAACTTATGCATGATTCACAAAATCATCAGCTGAAACAAATAAAGCAAACCAGACCACTTGGAAACCCATGGATGAAAATTACCACTATTGAAACAAAGGTTTTACTACAAGAGTTTGAAGGTAAGGAATGTACAAACAAGGACAATAGTCTTTGAACATGACTTCAAAAATAATGGAGCTTTGACAATTCTTGGGTGAGCTTCTGCAAAAGATGGCCCAAAATATTAGTAACTTCTAAATACAAAGAACAAGGGAAATGTATGAATATTTGAATTGAAATTCATGCACGAAACAAGGCACTTTCCCCCATTTTTTTTTTCTCTATTAGTCTATTTTCTTTTCATTAAAAATTAAGCTTTACTTTTTGTAGTGAATTACATATTATAATAAAGAATTGAGTAAATTATGCTGAAACCCCCTAATGTTCTTTCAGATTGCACACGATACCCCTCCTTTTTTTTTGGAAAATATGTAAATGTATATTAACCAAAGATACTTACAATATAGACGGGGAATACCCCGCAATATACAACGCTAAAAGCTCGAAACACTTGCCAAAAGAAGCAAATAAACGGCTGCTAGAAAATAAATCCTAGCTAACAAGAAGCACATAAATTTGCTAATACAAGTGTAACAAATGAACTAGTCTAATAATACGGAATTTAATTTTCTCAATTAAATCCGCTGGCTAACTTCTAAATACAAAGAACAAGGGAAATGTATGAATATTTGAATTGAAATTCATGCATGAAACAAGGCACTTTCCCCCATTTTTATTTCTCTATTAGTCTATTTTCTTTTCATTAAAAATTAAGCTTTACTTTTTGTAGCGAATTACATATTATAATAAAGAATTGAGTAAATTATGCTGAAACCCCCTAATGTTCTTTCAGATTGCACACGATACCCCTCCTTTTTCTATCCCTACACTAAACCCCTTAATGGTTTGAAAAAAATTACATCATGTACCCTTAAAAGGGAGGTTGTTGTAAATGTTAAAACACCAGAGGTATCGTGTGCAATATGAAAAAATCTCAAGGAGTGTCACATAGTTTACTCTAAAGAATTAATCAAGAAGAACTTAATTGCAATTTAGCATTTTTCTATCAAATGAGATATCACAAAAATACGCCAGTACATGTTTCTATATAAAACTAGACAAAGTATATTTATAGGATAAAAAATAATCACAATAATATTAAATCAAATCAAAACCTTCTTCAACTGATCTTTGCTGTAATTGCACCTCTTCTGATTCTTTCATAAGGATATTCCTGCAGAAGATTGTCATCTTTAAACAAATTCAAAATGCAAAAACGAAAAATAAAAATAAAAATCAATTCTAGAAGCATTTAAATCATTTTATCTGGAATGGAAGAAATAATTTAATAAACTAAAACCAAAAGTCATTTATTATATACAGTGAAAGATGTTCTATTTAGTATTTATTATCTGGCACAACAAAACCATAAACTGCACTTGTCCAGTCTTACTATTTTTTTGGGTAAATTATTTATTTAACAGAAACATTATTAAAGAGGAGGAAAAAAAGAAAGAAAGTACAACAAAGGTGGAAAAGGTATCCTCCAAAGCATTTAAAGTAAGAAGCAAGATTTTGTATCATTCAGGTTGACAGTCCGTTTGCTTGGTTTTAACTGCTAAGTGCTAACCAAACACACACTTATACTATGGAATTTCAACCATATGAAGTAAAGTTTTCACTCCCAAAATCAGAAAAAGCAGTGATAGAACAATAACATTATAACAAACTATATGAGACAACTTCTCGTCCCACGCTGCCTGCTAGAAAATCATCGTAATTATATGATCCGACAGAGACAACAACACACAGATTTATAATTCTTTACCATTATAGAAACCTAATTATGTACAAATAATGTGTACCAAACGCAATTAATTCTTCATGAGTTTTCGATTTCCCGAACAAGCCTCTCGATGTAGATAAGGTTTATTGCTAATTCAACCCTACCTTAAGCTGTTCTAACAAAACAGTTTCAAATTTAAAATTCAGAAATTAAAAAATAAAACGCGAAAACGATTGAAAGAAACTAGACAATTACCAAAACCGCGCCGACGGTAATTGAAACGGCGAGTTCAAGCAGAAATCAAAAACAGCGTCCTTCCTAGAGCCAATGCCAATGACTTCCACGAAATCAGAGTTCGTTGTTTCTCCGCTATCGATTCCGCCATAACCGTTCGACGACGAAGCTTTCTCCGAGCACATTCTGATCCGAACACACGGTTTTGACTTGGGACTCCAACAGAGACCATAATCGCGGCGACGAAGAGGAAGAGAGCATCGGCACCAAAGTTGATTCGAAGAAAATGGGAACAAGGAAGCATCAGAAAGTGCTTTGAAGCTGGAAAATGCAGAAAGCTCCATTTATAATAGGGGGGCAGATAAGGCTTCCATTAGTAAACGATGCTATGCTATCTCCCGCGATGTGGACTCCGAATTGTGAATAAGTGAATAACCAAAGCAGCAAGAATCTCTACTTTGGGGGAAAAACGGATTTAAGGGATATAAAAGTGTTTATATTGGCAAAAAAAAGATAAAATATTCATGATATTCCCCACCTTTGTTTTTCCTTTTTTCTTCTCTCAATGGCTTTTTAACACTGCTTAGTGTGTGTTAGAATTATAATCTGTAAAGTTACTAAAGTTTAATGTAACCTAATTTTTAAACTTAAGTTTAGATAAAAATAAATTAAATATAACTTGTTTTATGTTTGAATATTTTATTATAAATTACTTATGTTTAAAAACAATATATCTCTCTAACGGATCCAAGGTTAATAGAAAAATAAACCATAATTACTTCTAATTGAATGCTCATTTGTATATAATTCACATTTAGTTGAACCCTCTTTTTTGTAATTACCAAATATCATAATATTCCTTTCTGTGTAACTTCAATTATTGTTAATAAACTCAAACAGAAAAAACAAACACAAGCTTAATGTTTACATAAAGTTACATCTTAGTTTAGAGGTGAACTGGTAGATTAAATATTTACACTTTTTTTGGGTACGTTGGCAAGATTACTTGGGAATTAGAAAGTTAGTTCACAACTAGTTGAAATTTTATAAATTAATTTATTAAATTATAAATATTTAGTAAAATTAATCTTTGAAATAGTTAAAAATATAAAATGTCATAAATAACATATTTAAAAAAGTAATAAAAAATTGAATAAATATTTCAAGAATGAAAAGAAATAAAATATAAAAAAGCTATAAGATATTTTAAAAAATATCACTTCGAGTAATTAAAAAAAAACTAAAAACTACTTAGATTATGTTAACTAAAAAGCTAGTTAGTAGTTAAAAACTGAAACTAATATCTTAAAGCTTTTAATTTGACTTATTAAATCATAAGTGTTGAGTAAAACTAATTATTGAAATAACTAAAAAATATAAAATGTATGTATTTAAAAAAAGTAATAAGAAAATTGAATAAATATTTTAAAGATAAAAAGAGAATAAAATATAAAAAAGGTTTAACGTCTTGCATTGATATTTATACTATTATTCAATTACAAATAATTGTTTGAATTACATTAAGATAATTATTTTAAAAGTCAACAAATTTATCATATATGATAAATTGTGATTGGATAATTGTCTAAAACTTTTTACACCGATAGTATATAACACTTTTTTTCTCATATAAAAAATTAGAAAATCATATTTTAAAAAATGTTACTTCAAGTAGCATTTAAAAAGTGTTAGAAGTTACTTTAAAATATTTGTTTATCAAAGAGTTAAACATATTTTCAGCTAGTAAAACAAGCTAAAAGCTAATTAAAATGGTTGTCAAACATATTCTTAAAAAATCTTGTTTACCAAATAGTCAAACAAGTTTTTCATATAATAAAAAAATTATAACTTAATTAAAATGACTTGCCAAACACAATCTTTGGAGATAAGCAATGAACAACACAAACAATTTAAGTAAAAGAATAAAAGAAACCAATAATTTGCAGTTTACTTACCAACACTCGTTTGATAAATAATAGTGGTCTGTATCCTTCAATCAAGTGATTCAAGTTTGACTTATGACACTGGATATCAAATTAATTATAAATCATGTTTAGGAAAAAAAAATCGATGTGATGTGAGACTAAACCACCACTCTTAAAGTTGCACTTAATCAACCCTCAAAGAGGTCACAACTAAGGCAAACTAAGGGGGGTTCACAATTAAGACGATTTTTCCAATCCCAACACTCCAAATTCTCAATGTAACATCCAAACAATAATTCAATAATTATTCAAATAAAGATAATCTAAATATATCTTTTAGTAAAGGAAAAACTATATTGAATTGTTTTAATATATTATATTTTTTGAAAAGATGTTAGTGTAATAATATATTAAATTGGTTAAAGATAAATAAAGGTTGATTAAATAAATCTCAAAAGACAAATTCAAATCACATACAACGCTTATATAAGGATAAATAGTTATTTTTTCCTAAAATCACAAACATAAATGATCTCTCTTGATAGTAGTGGATTGCCTAAAGATTGAGAAGAAAGAAGAAACCAAGAAAATTTTGTTGAAGCAATTGATAGAGAAGAAGAAAGCGAACAAAAAACTCAAATTATTTGTGTCAAGAAATGAGTAAAACAACCTTCTTCTAAACTTTCATAGTATAATTCTTGTAAATAGCTAAGAAGATCCCAATTGAAAACTTATGTGTATTGTAGTTTTTCCCTTAAAATATGTGTTACTCATATAAGAATATAAATCTAGTTACATTTGGTCCAAGGTTATGATATAATTATAAGTTAAAGTGCATGATAATAGTGAGGGAAAATTCAAGTAAAAGTAATTATACATGTGAATGTTAATTCAAATTGAAATTATACTGTGATATTATTTTTTCCCGTATCTTACATTTGAATGATTAAGTTATTAACATTTCTTTAAACATGCACCTTTAAAAAATTAATATTTGAACAATAATCTACATAATTGAGAGAAGAAATTCATACATTAATTGCATGTACAAATATATGAATTAACTTGTGAGCGTGTTTCTGGAGCTTTGCAAGTGAATGATTACATTGATATACGTATATTTGTGTGTTTATTTAAGTATAACCGTGAATGTTGTATTGTTTGTATTGTAAATTGATAATTTTGAATTGTATGATAGATATCTTAATTTGGGATGAGATGAAATTATTATAGATATCTTAATTTGGGATGAAAAATAGATTCGATATACTTTTATATATAATATGAAAAGTAATAAGACATCATTACATAAAGTTTGAGCTCATAAACTCTTAAAAAAATATGAGCTTCACATTGGTTTCAAGAACTAAATAATTGAGTATGTTGATTATGGAAATCACTAAGTTATATTTGATATATTTGAATGTGTTGAAATGTTGTCATTTATTTAAATATTTTATTTATTCAAAATGTTATAAATTGTGATTGTTTCAATCTAATTTTTATTGGACTATTTGAATTCATATATAATCTTATTTTAAATTCATTCTGGATATCATAGTTGATTTTTCCTATTATTGCATTAACTTAGAACAACACTATTTAAAAATATTTTAAGATTGTTTTATTTATTGAAATTATCATCTCATTAAAAATATTATTTTCAGAGTATGAAGAATAAATTAAGGAGGGTCAAAGACTTTATTAACTTTATATGTATTTTTAGTTTTATTAATACTCAAAATAAGTCAAATATAATTGATTATATTATACTTTTAAAGTCAATTATTTTTAAATATCCATGTTTGAAAATAATATTTATATATATATAAAGACTTACTTATTTAATTTTATATATTATACTTGAAATATTTTTAAATTAATAAAATTTTGAGAATTTATATTATTTTAGTATAATATTATTTTAATGAAGGACGTTTAGAACTTTTAGTCTGTAAAATGCTAAAACTCATAAATGGATTTAAGATAATTTTAATATCTTCTTAAAATAAAAGTTTAAATCCAACTCAATGAGTGACTAGCAATTGTAACAAAAAAGAATTATAAAATACTGTGGTGGCAACGATTGATAAGACAATTGTGAATGTTACCGAAGATCCATCATGCTGCACGTTACCGCCACGTAAGTGTAAAAGTAAAAGCGAAACATGTGACGGACAACCCCCGGACGTCACATATAGAGAAAAGGTGGCAGATCTAACAAGGGTATTGTTTTTTGGGTTATTATCTATGTGGATAGTTTTCAAATTTTGTATAAAAAATGGTAAAAAATTGTAATAGATATTGTGGCATCTGAAATTAAAATTATATATTTTTTTATTTTATAAATTAAAGTCATAAATATTTTTATGATTTTTAGTGTAATTTTTTTATAAAATACAACTTTAAAATTATAAACTAAAATTATAATTATTTATACGACTTAATCTTATTTTTTAATATTTTATTTTTTTCATATGACTTTAAAGTAATATGTGTATTATATTTTTTATTATTTAAAGTCATTTTTTATTTTATGACTCATAAGAAAAAGAAAATAATTATTTAAAAAATCTAGATATCTTGCATAATAGTATAACAAAAAGATGAAATAAAAAATAAAAATATTAAGTAAATATGGATAAAAATAAGTTTATATTTTCATTTAATCACAAACTACTCTATAAAGTAAGTATTTTATTCTTACAATAATTACTTTGAAAGTAGGTATGATAAGTATATCTTGTTTTGTTGGGATTGACTTGGATCCATCGTGACTTTGATGGAAAAATATTGAGTTGATCGAGGTCAAGTTCGGTTTCGAGTTTTCTCGATTAAGAAATTCGAATTCAAAGATGAGATTAGATATGTTGGTTTTTGCTATTGTTCCACGACTATTTTGATATAATAAATATTTTAAATTACTATTATAACCTTATAATTTGATGGATTAATGCTTGTTTTATATATGAAATTATTGTTTTTCTTATATTTGTGTATAATTTTTATTTAATTACACATTTAGCTAAAAAAATAGGATAAACAATTTTTACTTAATTTGTTGTTAAGTACTTAGAATTTTATCCTTGATAAATAAGGTGTCATGATCATTATTTTTTTAAACTATTTAAAAATAAATGAGATCAATCAAACAATTTTTACTTGAAATTTTTGTTTAGCATGCTGTAAAAAATTTAGTTTAATACTTTAATTACAAAAAAATTATATTATTTTATTCATTTTTCATGAATAAAAAAAACAAGATAGGATCGAAGATGGAACGAGATAGAAAAATTCGATCCCAAAGCAAAGATAGAGATAAGTCTAATTTTTGGATACAATAAGCGGAGATGAGGAGGTTAAACATGTCCTTGTCATGTCTATTTAAAAGTCATGACTAATAATAATTTTAATTAAGATTGTGTTCGAAAAAATATTTTAATTAGTTTATAATTTTTTCTATTAGTTAAAAATTTTATTTGATTGAACTTGTTAATAGTTTTTTATTTTTTGAAATTTTAACTTCTAAATTTTTAAATTTTTTATTATAAGTATATTTATTTATTTATTATATTTTATAAATAAATCATAATTTTATTATATTTTTATCCTTTTACCGTTTTCAATTATTTCAAAAGTTCATCAAATACCTATAATTTAATAAGTTACCTTTTAATTATTAATTGTGAGTTGGCTTTTCAACTTTTATAGTAAAGTTTGCTTAATATAACCTAAATGATATTATAAAATTATTTCAGACTGTGTGGTTATTAAATTATGTATTTGTAATCTAAACGTGGATATACATCATTATTAATAAAAAAAAAAACGATAACGTGTAGGCGGCATAGACGAATGCTACTTACCAGGAACCAAGATACAATTATTAAAGACAAGACTAATACACCAGTTTTCTTAATTAGTATCTTGTATGCATAAGCAATGCTTAATTTTCGAGTATAATAAAGTGGTGGAGCTTAAACGGCCACGGATCCTTTGTCCTTATTATATGTGACCGACCGAGGCCGGTATCGTGAAAAAAAGAATCCTTTTATTTCAATCATTTATATTATTATCCGTTAAATTGTTTTATTTTTTATATATTTCATTAAAAAATATCATTCTTCATTTTTCATGAAAATATACATTTTTTAATTGTTTTATTCAGACTCAAATATTATTATCTCCTGTATGATACTTGAGTTTCATTAAGAAAAGAGAAGAAAAACAGCTATTCTCTATGAAAGAATAATTTTCTTTCAAATTTAAATTAAATGAATATTAATCAATAAAGGAACATTAATTTCCTAAAATAATTAAATTAATATTCAATTTTCAATTAATTCACATTAAATAAAATGTGATATTTTTTACGTTTCACTTACTTAATTACCCATCAATTATATTATCTTTAAAATTGAAATTTGAACATTTTATAATTTTATAATTTATTATTTTAAATTTCATAAAATTACTCCACTGCTCATAATACATGAGAATTGAGATAGTAGTATATGTATATATGGCGTACCGTTGAAAACAAAATCATGGTTGTCTCGCATAGTGTTAATAAGGTGTTACAAATGCCTAATAAAATATGAGCAGTGGGTTTTGTTTTGGTACCGAATGACTGATATTACAATTGGCTTGACTCCCTCGGTTGGGTCGAGAACTAGTTTACTATCCAGACTAGTTGCTTTTTGGTAATATTATTTATTATTATTAGTTATTTAATCATAAATAATTTATTTAAAATAATTATTTTAAAAGTTAATAAATTTATTATATATGGTGAGTTATGATTAAATGGGTGTATAATTTTTCTTACAATCAAAATGCATAATTTTTTATGTGTATATATATATATATAATAAATTTAACTTTTCTTTCATCTCATTTTATTTTATTATTCTTAATAGTATATTATTTGTCTCTTGTGCTTGTTGTGTGTTCCAATGCCTATATGCTGCAGTGCAGTCAAGGACTCACAGAGTCATCAGGATGTGTCTCACTTTGAGTTCGTAAATTAGATTAAATTTATTTTGAAGAAAAAATATTATCCAATTGATTTACTCTGATCTATTTTTTTGGTAAAGATTTACTCTAGTCTTTAAAAAAAATGATTCACTCTAATTTTTAAATTGATTCAGTTCATTTATAACACTGAATTGAATCAAATAATTTAAATTTCAGAGCAAACTAATTAGACATTTTTATTTTATTTTTTAAAAGAAAATATTAAATAAATACTAAAATATATAATAAATTAGTTATAGTTTTTATTTTTCCTTTTCAATATATCATTTATCATTTTTTTATTTCTCTCGTCTTATACACCTTTTAGTGTATGACAAATTAATGATGATTATTCGTTATTTGACTCTGATTATAGGCATTGATTATATCATTGCTACACATTAAAGAAAGAACAGAAAGAATATTTAAGATTTTTAAAAAAAGGACAGGTATACTTATCAAAAAGAAGAGGGGTGCAATTAGTAAGTTTCTATAAGAAGACTAAACTAACTCATTTTAAACACCTGTCAGTAAATAAAGGAGGTTCCAATGTACATTATTTTAGTATACGTACAGATAGCATATTTTTCTTTTTTAGTATATCATTTATCATTTTTTTTATTTTTCTCATCTTATACACCTTCTAGTGTATGACAAATTGACAATGACTATTCTTTATTTGACCCTGATTATAAGAATTGGTGATATCAGTACCTACGTGAGAGATGAAAAGAAAAGATATAATAAATATTTAAGATTTTTAAAAAAAGATTGGGGTATGCTTATCAAAAAGAAGAGGAGTGCAATTAGAAAATTTCTATAAGAAGGCTAAACTAACTCATTTTAGACAGTTGTGAGTAACTAAAGGAGGTTCCAGTTCGAATGTACATTGTTTTATTATATAGATAGTAGATGTTTTATTATATAGATAGTTTTCTGTAAGAAAACTAAACTATCCCATTTTAGACAACTTTGAGTAAATAATGGAAGTTCCAATGTGCATTGTTTTATTATATCTAGATATATAGATAGTAGATGAAGTTGAGCGTATAAACATCGATCGGCAAAGAATAATTATCTGCATGGATCCTAGATTATCATTGATGGAGTCATCCTTTGGTGGTGCTGAAGGTGAATCTGATGAAATGGTGCTAAAGGGTATTTTTCTGCCCTTTATTTCACCGAGTCATCTGGTGCCCGTTGTAGACATAGCTAGGATCTTCGCTATGCACGGCGTGGATGTGACCATAATCACCACACCAGCAAACGCCGCCGTTTTCCAAAGCTCCATCGACCGTGATTCTATCCGAGGTCGCTCCATTCGAACCCATCTTGTCAAGTTCCCACAAGTCCCTGGCTTGCCACAAGGAATGGAGTCCTTCAGCGCTTCCACTCCCACAGACATGGTCCTCAAAATCAGCCACGCGCTCTCCACTCTCGAAGGGCAATTCGTTCAACTCTTCCGCGACATCAAACCCGACTTCATAGTCTCCGACATGTTCTACCCTTGGACCGTCGATGCCGCAGATGAATTGGGAATTCCGAGGCTCATTTATGTCGGCGGAACTTACTTTGCTCATTGTGCTATGGACTCTCTCGAACGGTTTGAACCTCACACCAAGGTAGGTTCTGATGATGAGAGCTTTTTGATTCCTGGGTTGCCCCACGAGTTTGAGATGACACGTTCGCAGATACCAGATCGGTTTAAAGCGCCGAACAGCATGACTCTTATAATGAAGAGGATTAAAGAGTCAGAGAAGAGGAGCTACGGATCAGTGTTTAAGAGCTTTTATGCGTTTGAGGGAGCCTACGAGGACCATTACAGGAAAATCATGGGAACCAAGAGTTGGAACGTGGGACCCATTTCGTCGTGGGTGAACCAAGATGCTTCTGATAAGGCTTCAAGGGGATCACATGACAACAAAGCTAAAGAAGAACAAGAAGAAGAAGAAGGAAAAGATGGTTCTTGGCTTGCATGGCTTGATTCTAAGAAAGAGGACTCTGTTCTCTATGCGTGTTTTGGGAGCATGAACAACTTCCCTACCACCCAGCTTGTGGAAATAGCTCATTCCCTTGAAGATTCTGGTCATGATTTCATCTGGGTGGTTGGGAAAATTGATGAAGGTGCAACTCAAGGTTTTGTGGAGGAATTTGAGAAGAGGGTGCAAGCAAGCAACAAAGGGTATCTAATATGGGGTTGGGCACCACAACTTCTCATACTGGAGCATCCTTCCATTGGAGCTGTGATGACTCATTGTGGGATGAACACCGTTATTGAAAGCGTGGATGCAGGCTTGCCATTGGTGACTTGGCCTCTTTTTGCAGAGCAGTTTTTCAATGAAAGGTTGCTGGTGGATGTGCTGAAAATCGGAGTGCCCGTTGGAGCCAAAAAATGGAGAAATTGGAATGAGTTTCGAGATGAGATAGTGAAGAGGGAGGACATTGGAAAGGCAATTGCTTTGTTGATGGGCGGTGGAGAAGAGTCTAAAGAAATGAGGAAGAGAGTGAAAGCGCTAAGTGATGCTGCAAAGAAAGCAATTCAGGTTGGTGGGTCTTCTCACAACAGTTTGAAAGATCTAATTGAGGAGCTCAAGTCACTCAAACTTCAAAAGGTCAACGCCAAACTGGTGGGGACAGTGGCTTAGGATATCAATAAAGATACTTATGAAGCTTAAAGTATTTCCTTTTGGTGTATGAGTGTATGACAGTATAAATGAAAAGTAACATTTTACTAAATTAAAAGTGATATCTTGGATAGCTTTGGCAATTTTTGTTGGGACTAATTTAATTTCCAGACTCATTATTACTTATTATTAGTATATCAATGACACATGAATTTTATTGAGTGACTGTGAATATAAAAAAAATATCATAAATAAAATTATTTTAAAGATAATATAAATTTAATATAAAAAATTAAATAATTTATTACAGAAATTAAGATTATTTCACTTAATTTTTACTCTAAGTGTCTTTATATTGTTAAAATCATCTATAATTAAATATGTGTTAAAACTCAAAATAATTTTTTTTCAATGTATGTAATCAAATAATCACTAAAAATTTGATTTTTCATTTTATTTCAAAATCTGGTCTTAATTATTTTCATATAACTGAGAAACATCTTTTAGTGATTGATGTAAAAACTGAAAGAGTGAGTAAAAGTCTAATCACTCTATCAATAAGATGATAAATGATGAACTTTCTAATTCTTGCTAAAACTTCACTAAATAATAACTTATTTTATTTTAGAAGAATAACAACAATTAAAAAGTGGAGATGAAAGAGGATAAAAGAAAAGAATGAGAGGATACCTTAAACCCTTCTCTTTTACTGATTGTGTATAAGACACAACTTTTTTGACTTCTTTTGTTCTTTTGAAATTTGTATCTCATTTTTCTTCTCTATGTATATTTTTGTGTTCATATCTCTCCATTTTATAGTGTTCTCTCTCTCTTCCTCATTATTCTTTCCCATTTTTTATTTTTTTTTCTGTTTTATCATCTTCCTTCCATTTTTTTCTTTTTCTTATATCTCTTTCTCAATTTATTTTTATTACATTTTCTTTCCTCTTTTTTTATATATTTTTCTTTTTTATGTTTTCTTTCTTTTTTATTATTTTACTATTTTTTTTCTTTTTCTTTACTACATTTTCTTTCCCTTTTCACCTTTTTAAATATTTTTTTCCTCTTTCATTTTTTTTTATATTTTTATTATTTTTTTAAAAAATATATATATATTTTTTTTAAAATTTTCAAATTTTAAGGGAACCCATCCTAACCCCCTTAATTTCGCCCCCTAATTTCGCCTCTGCATTATATATGTCAGCATGCATCTTCTGCGCAGCTGGCAATGACAAGAAAGGCTTGCATGTTGGAAGAAATTCCCGCATATTCCTTTGATCCACTGATTTTTATATTGTTAATCACAAATTATTATTTATAAATAAGTGAAGAGTGGATTAAGAGAAGAAATAGTGTCAATAAAGTTTTGAGATATATAGCAAGAAAATCAGTGTCATTCCAGATATCTCTCTAACAACCTTTTCAATCATCCTTGATTCAAGGCACCAAAAAATAAAATGTAAAATGCAGATGTTGATTACTGACACATCCTGTTAATTTCATTTTATTTGTCTCTAATTTTAATATTTAACCATTATGTTAGTAAACATATTGTAGCCTATTTTGACCATTCAGGATTTAGCTTCTGCATTATGGAGCTAAGAAGCGATTCTAGTCTTAGCAGTGAGAAACAACTTGTTTGGATGCAGTCAGGAGCTTACCTTTCAACTTAAGACAAATATTTCAAAGAGAGAGCAATACATTCTTTGGATACAACTTAAGATAAATATTCGAGGCTTTAATCTATCAACTTGGCTTTTTCTGTTGAAGATTAAAATATATATATATATATAAAGAAGTTCAGAGATGATCATGAAGCAATATTTCAAAGAAACCTCCTAGAATAGCCAAATTGAGATGAATACCAGCCATCCAGGGGGATATATGGAATCCAGTCCATTTTCATTTATTTCTATGAACTGAGGTAATCCCAATTTCATCAGATGGTGGGAAAGGTAATACAACCTGAATAAAAAAGGAAGTTGACACATTTTTAAATTTAAAATAAAATTAAAAATTTCAATAGTCAAAATAGATATCAGAAAGCTGATTCCAACTCAACATTTGCACAATTAATCTAATTTTCCTCCAAAAAAGGGCATAAGCACTAATCAATTTAGCCAACACTTGACACAACCAAGTTTAGCATCTTACGGTTACAACAACAGGTATGCAGACAACTTCGTCTTCACCTTTGAACTATACCAGTTGAGTTGAAGATATCAATAAATATAAGTAGTAAGATATATGAAACATTAAAGGGAAATGGGCTACTAATCAAATTCAAGCCATGCCCTAGCAAATTAACAAAACACTGAAGTTTGCAAGCTACTAACGCTCGGTGAAGCCACTTACTATATTGTCCCTAAAATAAATTAATTGACAAAAGAGATGATTGGGATTTTTGTCCTAAAATTTGGTGTAGGTTGCTAATATATTCCAACTAAAAAAAAGTGTATGTTAGCAACCCTCATAAGAGAGGGAACTCTTATCCTATAATACACTAGAATAATAAGATAGGATAAGTAACATGATAATACTGTCATGTTCTATTAGTACAACAAACAATTGATTATAACAAGATACAATAAATACTATCTTATCCGTATCCATCCTGATCACCGATCAAACAAAACGGATGATTGGGCTTTACATGTTCTTAGTACATGAAGTTGTAATGCAAATTGGATGAGTTTCTTGGAATTTGTCAGGATCTTTTTGCTAAGAGAGAATTTGGATGTTGGATAAAGTTATGATAATTTACAACTCTTCACTAATCAGACTGAATAAAATGGTATATCTCCATTTACTTCACAGATCGACAGAATCTCTGCACAACTTTATTACAACGTGTTGAATAATATATACTTGATTTATCTCATTAATCTTAAGTGTTAGGCCATTTAAATTTGTGTTACTATTCCAAAGAAAATTCTAAAGAAGTATAGAGATAAGTAAAAATAACATTCAATAAGTAATAGGAAGAAACGTGTAGAACTAAGTAATTGAAAGAAATATGCAAAACTAAGTATAGAGATAACAACTCATTTTAGGCAAACTTGCTTTGTCCCTTTTAGAAAACAAGATTGCTTTTGTGGGAACAAAGTTCACCGTGTAAAACAAACAATGAATTAAACAAATTTTATTCAAGTTATAATAAATGAATTAAAATAGTTTATTTTATTCCTTAAAAAATTACTATGAAGTCAATTAATGAGATATGAAAATGAATGTATTTATCAAACTATTAACAATACAACTCATATCCAACAGTTGAAAAAGTTGTTCTTTAAATTATGAGTAGTGTCAATATATCTAATCACTACTTAAATCAATTAATTTCATTACATTTTTTGGTCTTAAGTTTGTTTTTGGGTGGAAAAAATTTAGATATTTTTTCTTATATATAGAAACAAGGATAGTATTTAGGATTAGTTAGATTAATTCTCTCATTTATACTTTTTTCTATTTCTCACTCTAATAAATGGTTAAAGATATATATAGTAAGGAAATATTTAATGCCTAATTAGTATTATAAAATGACAATCAAACTGGAATGAAAAGAAATACCACAAACGTCAAACAAAATGGGACCAAAGGAGTAAAAAAGTTAAAAATATTATATGGATTCCATATAATTTTGTTGTTGGTTTGGTTTTGAAGGATTTTTTCATGTCTCGAACCTACGTGAGACCATGAACATGGTATTGCAATAAGCAAACCATCAGCCAAGTTGAAGACAGACATATGGATTCAATATAATGTAAACCATTGGATGTTATAGTTTTTAATTGGAAGGTTAAATTTGAAAGAATGAAGTTGTATATAAATAAACCCTCTCCCATAGCATCCCTTGTCCCTTTTTTGCCCTGCTGATCAAATCCCTTATCTCCCCACTGGGAACCCCTAAGCCCTAACCTCATCTATAGCCCCCTATTTCCCACTGCTCAAACCAAGGCCTAATGCATGCATACCTTTGGATTTGAAGGTGTATAGTTCGCACAAGAGATTCTTCATGTTCTTTTTCTCAATTACAGGATTTTCGCTATGGTGTTTGTGATCTAGTCAGTTATGGGTGATTATGGTGGTTGAATTTGTCGATGTGGTGAGAAAAAATGATCGGTGGTGATTCGGTAAAGAAATTATTTTTTAAAGATTTTTTTTTTAATTTTTGTTATTCCAATTTTACCTCTTATACATCAATACATAAAAAATCATTGTGCATCCAATATGCTACCTGGATTTGGAATGTCAAAATTAATTTAACACTTTGTTTTGTTGAATTCTTATCTTAAAATATTTTTTTACTAAAATGTTTAAGTGAGATGGGTTTTAGAGACTTGTTAAAGTCAAAATTTAAGACAATTTCAAAACTTAAAAGAGTATTTACAAAAATGTTTATATATTATTAATCAATAATTTTTTTATATCTAGAACAAAATTTGAAATCACATTCTTATGAAATAAATTTGAACCAATCTTTTTTAGTATATTATTATATTTAAAGTATGTTCAATCTAGCATTTTAATTAATTAGAGTTTGTAAAATGAGTTAAACTGGTTAGGTTGGATTGGGTAAATTTTTTTTGGATCAATCTGATCCAATCCTACAAACTAGGTTGGACTCAAGAATATAGGCCTTAGATCAATTGAACTTATTAAGGTCCACTACTATTTTCAAAACAAAATATTCTCTTAAATTTATATAACTAGAAAGAAAAAAAAAAGTCAAATGGACGTATTTGGGCTGGCCAGTAGACTACAAAATTCAAATTACAGTCCATGTATAAAAAAAATCCAGCCAGGTCAGACCACCTTTTCATGCTTGGCCTGGTGTGAGACGGTTGATTTTGTCAGCTCTAAATTTTAATTGAAACTCACAAGTTTTACTCCAATTTCATATTGTTTATTTACAATTCCCATAATTTATATGTCCGTAAACATGGGTTTCGACCAACAAAGTGAACAAACCCATTAAGTCTATATAAGCACAACCTATTACCCGAGATCTCAAGGACTGGGTCCATTTCTATTTATTGTTAGTTTTTTGAGTTTGTATATAATAGATAATAGATAGCTTGGGTCCTCTAGAATCCCCAAAGAAACTAGCGAAGTGTAAAAAAGTATTCTCCCCATTAATATATGCTAGATCTTTAATTAGCTCCTACAATTACAAAATAGTAGTATTTGACCTTTTTCAATACATATATAGCCATGTACGTAAGGAATGCGTTTGGATTGTAGTTAGTAAGAGGACAGGAGAGAAACTCATGAGAAAAGACAAGGCTAGTTTTGTGAGAAGAAAATGCCGCCGCAGTTGAAAAAAATCATATTGAAGCGTGCGTGTCCTTCTGATGAACGAGACCTTCGTCTTCGTGTAGCAGCATGAACTATGAGTTGTCAATAAAAAGTCTAAAAGAGTCTCACCATAGTCCTTGTCTCCAAATGCTAGCTTTTTGATTGAAATATACGGGTTTCAATTCACATACTTGCAAATGTTGTGTCAATTAAACTATGTATGCAATGTGTTTGTACTTGGCTTTTAATAACATCTCTATTTATGTTGTGTCTTTCTTCAATGTTTTTGTAACTGTTAGTTTTACTTCTTATACTAATATGTTGCTGACCGAGGAGTAGATAATAAACGTTTGTTGTTTGAATTTGAATATATTTTTAAACTAAAAGATATTTTAAAATAGTGTGGACGGGATTTGTTTTAAAAACGAGCATTAGTTATTTTGTTTGACTGTTTTTGTATCATGTACTTGAATATTTTAAAGACTTAAAGACTAAGCAGAGAGCAGTACTGTTATGGATGCAGGCTCTTATCCTTTTATATTACACACCATATATGATTCTCTTAGTTTTTTTCATTTGGTTTCTTGTACTTTGGATCTTTGTCTAAAAGAATGGCAACAAAATAGAAGCCAACAAAGAAAACGATGATTGGGACTTCATTACATATAATTTTGTTTATTTTATTTGTTTTGGGGTCCCTTCTCATTGATCAACCTAAAAATAAATTAACACAGCTTGATTGATGTTAATTAAGATTAATAGCCATATGATCAGCAACACCATAACTTCACCAACTTCCATATGGATTATAAATCTAGAAATTAGGTGTATGAACCGGAGCTTTGTTTGGCCTGTATATATGCTTGTCACTGGTTTGACTACTTAAGGAATAAAATCTTTTTTTTTTATTTATAAAAAAAGTGTAAGGTCGAAGAGAGTTTTACTCTCCGATGTTTATGTTGTGCATATTAAGGAAATGAGGTCAGATTAAGCATTCGAATTTAAGTAACCTTAGCACTATAATCTGTTATTTGTCAATTTGTTTGAACGTGAAACTTCTTGAGTTTCTATTAATTATTTCTGTGATTTTTTTTTTCAAAAAATAAAAAGCACATGAACAGTATTGTTTAGAATACTACTGTAAGAGATTTTTATTTTTAAAAAAATAATATAAGATGAGTCAACTCATTTAATCTGTAAATTTTAGGGGATATATAGACCCGACTAGATATTTCATATCCAGTATCTAACAATAATCTTTTTCCAATAAAAAAAAACTACTATATACACTATTATCCGGTATTTAAATTAAAAGACAAGGCGGCTACAATATGAAGTAGTTAGGCGACATGCTTAAAGTTGTAGCAGTCCCGGTATAAACTTGACCTTATTATGACTCACAAATATTGACTTTATGATCTCTAGTAAATATCAATGTCAAAAATCTTAAATCTTTTCTGGTTATAAGCTGTCATTATTTGAAAGAATGATAACTTCCTTTGCAACTATTCATTATTTTTTTTATTAGACACAATCTTATTTTAATTAAATAAGATTATGATAAATTATAAATTTTTTCTTGCAAGTATACTTAAAACTTTAACATGAGATATCTAAACTAAAATAACCAACATCTATTGATCAGGTGGTTAAGCTCAGCTATTTGCTGTTTAATTATTGAAACTTAATTTTTATTAATAAAATAATAATACGATTTTAAGAAAAGGCAGCAAAGCAAAGAAATGGAATAAAAACTGTCTTGAACAAAATGATTATAAAAAATAAACTTGATAATAATATTATTAACTATCCCTGTCAAGACCTCATAATTCCCGAAAAGCACACATTTCACTTTATTCTATTCTATTCCATGGGTAATATCTCAGAAAAAAGGTGATAGTGATTTTGTTTCCACAGGAATCCACGGTCTAGAATTCAGCTGTCTCTTGGTTTCACTATGATTTATCTAAAAAAATTCCTTTGTGATTTGTTTATCATAGTGGTTGGATTAGGTCCATTCTTGGGTCTTCTGATTGTGATTTTCCCCACTTTAAATGAAATGACGAAAGTACCCCTTCATAGTGAGTGATGTGACCTTTGGGGGGAAGGACCAGGACCAGCCAGCCATTGCATGCAAGATGCAATGCAATAACAGAAGGGAAGAAAGAAGGACCTCACTCCTCAACCCAAGTCAGCCAAACACAGCACATAGAGTTTCAGAATCCTTTTTTGCCCTTTCCATGTCAGTGACCCTAAACGGTAACAGTACAGTATACTCTGCCTCCGCTGAATTTCAGACAAACAGTGTCATTCATCCCCTCACCCAATCAACCATCAGGTGTTTTGTTTGAAAACTTTACAAAGCCAAGAAAAACAAAACATCCTTATATATTCCTTTCTTACTTACCATTTACTTGTTAAGTGTTACTAGCGGCTAATTATTTTCTTTTTTTATTGATAAATATTAATTATTTGTATTATTAATTCTTGTCAAAAAATTTAAATTCATGATTTCTTTTTCGTTTTCTTTTCCCATCATTACTTGACTTTCTTTAAAATAGTTTAATTACTTTTCATATATTTTTCTTTTACCAAGACTTATTTTTATTGTTTATATTTTTGTTTCCTCTCTATTGGTTTTATGGTTTGAGAGTTTCATTCATTGTCCTTTTTTTTTTCTTTTGAGTTTTGTGTGAGGTCCAGTCGGGTTGGGTGATGAGTGAAAGTTTGTCTGGGAGTGAGTAAGAAGATACGAAATAAGAGATAGATAGAGAGAGAGAGAGAGGTGTAGCTGTTTCATTTCATGCTGCTTTCACACATCCTATGTCGTTATGTGGCTAAGGATTGGGTCCACCGACCCGTAGGCCTTACCCTCTCTCTTTTTTTCTCTCTCTCTCTCTATCTCTCTCATTAATTTTCCATTTTTAAAAAATTCATTTATGACAAGAGAGAAGTGAGCAAAATCTGGAAAAGCTTTTGAAGAGGAAAAAAAGGCTGAGAATTATAAATAAAAAGAAAGAAAGAAGGAAATGGTGTGTGTATATGTGTTGGTGTATCTGCATGACACCAAATCAGTGAAGAAACTGAGTAATATTACTGCCAGCTCAAATTTCTCATTTATAACAAGCCAACCTCAGGAGGAAAATCATATCAAGGAGTATTCATGGAGGGGTTGAATATTTGCTGTTGCTATTAATTTCTTCTTCTTCTTCTTCTTCAATATCTCTGTCTGTTCTAATCTCCCTCTAGATTTTTCTTTTGCTAGAATTCTCTTGCTTATGAGCTTTTTTTTTTCTGAGATTGGGGATGTGAATTGAGGGAGGACTCAAATTGCATGTGGGTTTTTCCAGACTTCTGATTCAGTTGTGGGGTTAAAGGATTAAAAGAACACTCTCTTAGGTGAAGCAGAAGAAGGTTAATTGTTATATATAGGACCTGCAATTAGAGATATGGCGGCGTCATCTTCCTCAGCATCGCTCTTTGGATTTAGAGAAGAGGATCAACAAAACCAGATGAAGCAACAGCATTCCCTGACACCATCCTCATCAACAACTCCAGCTGCACCACCACCCCAGAAGAAAAAGAGAAACCAACCTGGAACACCATGCAAGTATCTTAATTTTTTTATTATCAGAAATTAAGATCTAATCTCTAAATCGTTTCCTATATCATTGATACAACTTCTTTCCTTCCACTATTTTTTTTTCGTTAGCTACCCACCCTATTTTTTTTTTCATTTGGTATATGTGAATTAATTCTCAAGGGAACCCTAATTTAAAAATAAATTTAATTTAAATGGACTGAAATTAAATGGGTATATATGTATGTCTTTGGAAATCTTTGTCTTGAAGCTTTCTCAATTTTATTTCCAGTTTTTTAATTTTTAATTATAGCATGTGTAGTGAATTAATTTAATTTTATAATTTAATAATTTGTTGTTGTTTGGCATTTTTGTTCCATGGTAACAACAGATCCAGATGCGGAGGTGATAGCACTATCTCCCAAGACCCTAATGGCAACAAACAGGTTTATATGTGAGGTGTGCAACAAAGGATTCCAAAGAGAGCAAAACCTACAGCTACACAGAAGAGGACACAACCTGCCTTGGAAGCTTAAGCAGAAGACTACAAAAGAGCCAAAGAGAAAGGTTTATCTGTGTCCTGAGCCCACATGCGTCCACCATGACCCTTCAAGGGCTCTTGGAGACCTCACAGGGATAAAGAAACACTACTCTCGCAAACACGGTGAGAAGAAGTGGAAGTGTGACAAGTGCTCCAAGAAGTATGCTGTTCAATCTGATTGGAAAGCCCATTCTAAGACTTGTGGCACCAGAGAATATAGATGTGATTGTGGCACCCTCTTCTCCAGGTACTAACACTAACATTTTATGCGTGCAATTCAATTAACATACATATATTCTATTATTGCTATATATTGTTACTTTGTTACCCTTTTTCCAAACACGAGGCTTTTTTACTTATTATGCAAAATTTAGCCTAACACAACCAGAAATGGCCATAAACACAAGAAGGAAAACACTGTTTTTGGTTTTGGCTTCTTTGGGGTTGGCTTAAGGGTGTATATTAGATTCTTCTTGTTCAAGACATAATATATAGTATACAGTGGGTATAGCTATAGTGAGGAAAAGGGCTTAGATGCTTTTTTTATCTACTGAGTTTGGTTTCCTTTGTCATCTTTCCTTTCTATTGGTACCAATTGAAATGGAAGGAAACATCCCGCCAAGTGAATCTTTCTCTGGAAACTGCCTTGGTCATAGGGCTTTCAGAACAAACACACGGATGAACATCACCCTCTTTCACTCTCTCTCATCAAAAGGCATAAAGCTAATGGAAAAAAAAAAAAAAACTCTTGCTTTCCGATTTTACCTCGGAAACAACGCTGTTTTTTTCTCCTATATATATATATATTCTTTTCTTTTCTATTCACGTGTTGCTATGTCATGAAGAAGAGAGAGAATGTGTGTAAGTGTTTGTGTGTGATATGTTGTTACCAGCTTTGTTTTCTTCTGGGTTGGATAGATGTGTTCAGTACTGTGCTCTTGCAGGTTCTCCTTTTCATGGTAACGTTATGGTCTATCAAGTATCCAATTCTCTCTCTCTCTTCTTTCTCTGTTTTTATGTATGTAATGTAGATAGTACTATTTTTCTTTTCCTTCCACATGATTTGAAAAGTTTAATTTGGTGAGAGCGAGTGGTCATGCTGAATTCAGATCAGAGATATGCAGTACCTAATAAATGTTAATGATTAACACAGTGGGCACAACCTTGTTGACAAATTTGGATAGCATTCGAGTCAAACTAAGTCTAGTTTGAGCACAATCCCACAATCATGATTCTTGATTGTTCCGCCTTTTCTCTACTCTCATAACATTGAATACATATTCTTCGGTTCCATTTATTGAACACCCAGACCAGACCCTGATCGAAGCTAGTCCTTGACACTGCACTTCTTAAGTGATTGGCTAATCATTTTATCAAGTGCTCGTGAAATTATTCCACCTACTCGTTGTGTATCCTTTTGGAAATTTTTAGTTATCTTCTCATTCGCTTTATAGCGTTATCACATTATTATTTTTTCTAATTACTCGTTTCATAAATACACGCAAATGTTTGTCCTCGGCTCAATTAAGGCTTTTATATATTCTTAAATTTGGATGCTAACAATTTTTTAAGTGATTTTGTGTGATTGAGATTTTTATTGTCTTTTACTAGGAAAAGCCAAGTCCTAATTCTAGTAATCTATGTATGCTTAAGATGCGTAACAGCTTTAAATTGATATTATTGTTAGTGTTTCGTGAACTATTTTCTGTAACTTATTATTTTAAAGTTTTAATTTAAGCTTAAAAATCTTCTGAGGAATTTCCTCCCTCTCTACATGTGTGGTAGTATTATACAAAATTATTTTTTTACTGCAAAAATTTCAATTTAGACAAAAGAGATAATAAAACATAATTACGTGTCTTGATCATAATTAAAGTAATTTAAAACTATATAATAATTTCTTCATAAGAACAATTGTTACAATTCCAAGAGAAAATTGAAAACAAATTAGATCTAATAACATGTAACATATATAAACAACATTTTTGTTCAGTTACACTTAATAACTAATTAAAAGTTTCTCCAAATAGAGCCTTTAAAATTATTATGATCAAACTAAACAATCTTACCATATCATTCATAAAAAAAAAAAAAAAAATCATATCATAAGAATTACTAGTTTCTAATTATTTGGAATGCATGTGATGACTGCAGGAGAGACAGTTTCATCACCCACAGGGCATTCTGTGATGCACTGGCTCAAGAGAGTGCAAGACAACCACCGAGCCTTAGCGGCGGCGGAATTGGTAGCCACCTGTACGGAAGCACCACCAATATGGCCTTAAACCTATCTCAGGTCGGTTCTCAGATGCAAGACCCCAACAACGCCCAACCCACCGAGCTCCTCCGCCTCGGCGCCACCTCCGGTCGAACCGGCCAGTTCGACCATATCCTTGGTTCACCCTTCAGACCCTCCAATCAACAACAACAACCCTTCTTCATGTCCGAACAACCCAACCAAACCTACCACCACGCCGACCAAACTAAACCCTTCCAACAAGGGTTAATGCAGCAGTTGTCTGATCACCACCACCTTAACAACAACAATTCACCCTTCAACCTTCCTTTTCTCTCCAACAACACAGCCAACGCTTCGTTCTCTGAACACTTCAACAATGCCAATGGAGGAGGCAACAACAACAACAACAACGAGGGCACTAACTACTACGCTACTTCAAGTGCACCTTCTCTCTTCAGCAACAGTGCCAATGCCAATTCCAATGCCAATGCGTTATCTCACATGTCTGCAACTGCACTGCTTCAGAAAGCAGCACAAATGGGTGCAACTTCGAGCAACGGCACCGCTTCGCTGTTGAAAAGCTTCGGAAGCGCGTCTTCCAGCAGCGGCGGCGGCGGTGGCTCAAAATCTGAACAACAACACAGGGTGCCGCCACTGGTGAATGCTGCAAGCTACGTTGGTGGAATGTTCGGAGGGAATCACGTGAACGAACAACAGAGTAACAGTAACCTCCAAGACCTGATGAACTCGTTCGCTGTTGGTGGAAACTCTTCCATTTTCGAAGCTGGTGACTTTGAAGCATATGATCATAGTAATAACAATAATAATAGGGACCCAAAAGTGCTTGCAATGAGTGGAAGTAGCAGCATTGGAGGGTCTGATAGACTCACCCGCGATTTTCTGGGTGTTGGTCAGATAGTGAGGGGAATGAGTGGGAATGGAGGGGTTGCACAGAGAGAACAACAACACCAACATGGCTTTAACTTGAGTTCTTTGGAAGTTGAAAGAAATAATAATAATAATAGTAATAATGCTGCGCCGTCATCAGGGCAAGCTTTTGGAGGTGGTGGAGGGAATTTTCAGTGATGAGAAAACTCATCCTCCATGATGCCAACAAAGTACAAAGGTACGTCAACTCAACCAAAATATAGTATTAATTAATGGCATGTTAGGAATGATTATTCTTATGTTTATAATCATTCAAGAAGGGTTTGGGGTTTCCTAAATCGAGGTGATTAGGGGTTGCTTTTTTTTTTTTTTTTCTTTTTAATGTTTCTAATGAGTTGTGTTATTCTTACATTCAATTTGTTTTTCAACTCACTTTCAACATATTTTTCAACACGTCTAAAAATGAGATGTGAGTTTATTATTATTTTTTTAGCATTAACAAGTATATATAAACTTCATCTTAGGGTTGAATGAATGAAAAAGTTTGAGAGAAAAAATATAGAAAGAGGAGGAAAAATATATAAAGATGATCAATAATGTGATAGAAAATAAAAGATAAAAATAGAAATAAAATAAAATGAAAGTGAAATAGAAAAAAATGGGGATTATGGGAATGTATATTAAGTATTATTTATTATTATTATTATTGGTCTTGGTCCATGTTAGAAAGATGCTACACCTTTTTAAAAAAGAAAAATTAATGTGTTCAGAAAAAGAGTGTGTGCTCTGACAAGTTGTCTTGCATGGGGCGGACAGCGACGTTCTGCAATACTTTGTTTCTTCTCTTGTCTTCTCGTTTTCATTTTCTTCTATTTTTGGATATATTTTGGGTTGGCAGAGTCACGAGTGCCAAACTGGTGGTACTCAATATGTCTTTGCCACGTCATATATATATGATTATAATATGATATATATATATATATATATATATATATATATATATATGTATTTTTCATATATTTTTTTGAAAACGCTTGCAGAGAATGTTTGATATGGACAAACTTCAAATGCTTTATCTATAACTTTGTGATATAGAATAAATGTCTTGTTATTAAATCAAATTATGATAATGTTGTGATGCTTTCGTTTTGTTTATTTATTTTTTAAATAGTTTGGGGAATATGTTTAGTTGCTGCATGATAGTATATATTTGCAGGTTTAAGTTAATTAGTAGTCACATGATTATTTTAAAAAATTATACTTAAATAACTCATGCATATTTTTTTATAAAATTAATCATTAAAATATTCTTTATTTTTTTATATTTATTATTATATTCTTACATTTATAAGAGTTCACTTATATGCTTTATATATATTAATGAATAATTAATATGCCTATATATATGTATGATTTGTAATATTTTAATAATATATCATGAAACTATTGATATTTATTCATTTCACTATCGAATAAAAAATGTCTTCTCATAGTACTTTATTATTTTTCTTCATCAGTTTGAGACGATGTTGTTGTTAGAACTTAGAAGATATAATTGTTCAGTCTATTCTATTTGTCTCGCTATATATAGACCAACTCGAATTAGGTGGTGGCTCTATTAATTTAGCTAAGTAATTAATTAACTTGCAAAGTTTTGGAATCATCTTTTCAGTTTCAGCAACAAGAAAATTCACAATTATTTATGGTTTGGCTTTTTTGCAGGGATTTCAACTTGTTCAATTGAAACTTGACTGTCCAGCTCATCTAATTAAGGCTTTTTTAAGTGCAGCATTAGGGAAGCGTATGTGGAAGTTTCTGCAATTTACTAATAGCGCAAGCAAATTAGGCTTCAAAATTAGGGTTCTTCAACTCCGTTACAACTTTTAGCTTTTTCTTTCCCTACCTTTCTATTAGTTTATTCGGATTATAAACAAACTAGCTTCAAGATTTTCATGGTCTAATTTAATAGATTTTGTTATTGGACAATGCATTACTTATATTTAAATTTGACTGCCAGAGATGACTTTGTTCATATATACTTTGGCATTTTGTGCATAAATGTGCTTGGACATCTTCAGAGCGTGATGGTCCCGTTATGTCACATGCTTCCTAGCAATGTTTTTAAAACTAAGTAGATGATTATTGAATTGTATGATGCACTGGTTTAAATGTAGTATATATGGAATATGGAATTGTGACCGAAATCATAATGATTAAGTATATATTTTTTAGACTAAATAATACTCCGTATACTAAAAGACAATAAATTAATAATAAAAAGATAAAATATTTATCTATCAAATATCACATGTAAGTCAAAAGAGATTAGAGAGATTCATATAAATATTTCAATCTAACACACCTAACCTAATAAAAAAATAGTTGATTTAAGTACACTCGGGATAGTTTAGATCGAAAGGTATGCGATTTAATTATTATCGGATTACAAATTCAAAGTGCGTTGATCTCAATGATTTTAAAATTCTAATATATATATATATATAAAATATGAAATTATGTCTCTCTTTAAACTTTTATTTTAATTTTAAGTTTGTTGATAACATGCATTAATTAGTTTTAAAGAATTATAAATCCTATCCAACTCAACTTGAATTCAATTAATTCATTTAAACAATCAAATAATTGGAAATAAATAATTGATGTGTTGACATTAGGATTGAATTATTTAAGTATTATTCAATTTTCAATTTTTGATGAAAATAATTTTTAAATGAACTTTACTTACTTTTTTTATCGAACTTTCAATTAATCAATATTTTTTCCTGAACAACAAGATTAAGACAAAAAAAAAATAATTTATTTTGAACATGTTCTCTTGAAACTCGTTGTCACTCTGCGTGAACTGAAGCAAGGAAATAATAATTATTATGATAATACTAATACTAATTAGTACTTCAAAATCCCATCTTAGACATACTGCATGTATATAATATTAAGAGAAAAATATATTTATTGCAACTCTCATATATGCAGATAATGAGTGAAGCATATACAGAAGCTTACAACATATATTAAAAATAACAGGAGACAAATGATCTTATATCTTGCTTATACAATTATACATTTTACAGTTTGACATTGAATTCTTTTAAGTTTCATTCGTTTGAAGAGAAAAAAATAATAATAAAATGAGGTGAGATTCCCCCCAACGTTACTTAATTAGGATAAAAAAATGTCTTTTCTTGAATAGACAGTTCCAATTCATTGATTTTCCGGTCAGAATTGGAATAATCAATGTTAATATGTAGAGTTTCTTAGCCTTGGGTTGTCATAATGTATTGAATCCATCTAGGTAGTATACACGTTCGGTCTAAAAATCGTCTACTTACGATAAGTGATTAGTCTTATGAGTTTTGACCCAAAAAAAAAAGTCTTCTGAGTCATGTGGCTCAGCCTGTCTTCAGTGTTTTGTTTAATTGGACTTAGGACTGTCCCTCGTATCGCCTGCCTTTCTTGAATAGTAGTTTATAGTTTGGAAAAAAAACTTGATACACTTTTGTGGTATTCTTTAGGTAATAATATTACTTAGGAATTACGATGACTATCAAAAACAACTTGGTCTTGTCTCTGTTAGGTTTTTTCTTTAGGGTGCATGCACACAATCTTTTTACGTCATGTGGCACTATTCTACGTACAACCCTTTTGTTTCTTCAATAATGTTAGACGTTAGTGGAATTTTTATAAAATACTTAAACTATTTTTGCTTTGGTTGAATTTGAATCTATATGTTTTTTTTTTTTTTTTTAATAATCTTGGCCATTTTTAAAAATTATTCCTGTTCTGTTTTATGGGTAATGGCGCCAACAATGAGATTGAGGCTGAAAGACAGAGTTGGTTGACACTTGATCGACAGTAGTAGCGGAGAATTCATCGTGGGATGGTGGGTGGTGCCCGATGGTGAAGAAATAAAAAAAGTGGGGGAAACATGTTGACAAGTGTATGTTTAGACCATGTAATTAAAATAATAATATATAATTAATGAAAATAACACTTGTTCTGTATACATATAAATGGAAATATACTCACCACAAAGTTCCGTTAGTTATGTAGCCTAAACCTAGTAACACAAATTCGAGTACAATAAAAAAAAAAATAGTTAAATGAATTTATACTTTTCTCTCAGTGTAAATAGAGAAGAAAGTAATAAAGAGAAAGGTGACAAAATGAAAACACCAAAATTTTCATTGTTTTTTTAAACAAAAAAAAACTGGGAAGATTTTTTCTGGGGATAAAAAAAGACTTCCTCTGGCATGAAATGAAATTAGACGGGAGAAGAGCTAGTTTTCAATTTTTTTGGTTCAATTTCTTAAAAATTAATAAATATTTTTAATAAAATAAAGAATTGCAAATAATAGTTTTTTATATATATTGAGAAAAAATCAGAGTAAAAAATTATTTTTTTGGATTAAATTTTGTTTTATAGTTAGTGTAAAGATATTTCTATATTATTTATTTATTTGAAAGTGGAATTTTTCTGTTTGAAAGCCTCTAAACATACCCTTAATTTTTTTTGTGCGTTTAGTATATTATGAGTAACCAAATAAGAGATGTACAATCATTACAATAATCAGAATTTCTTTTTTAGGATAAATAGTTAAATTCATCATCGAAAATGTGATGTGATGAGAAATTGATTCTGAAAGATAAAAAATATAAATTTAGTTTCTCAATATGTAAAAAGTAGAATAAATTAGTTCTGCTATTAAATTTATTAAATTATTGTCATTAAATTATAATAATTTGACAATAAGATATATTTTTTGAGAATTTATTTAACATTAAATTGCAAAATTAAGAAACCAATTTGTCATTAAATTATCTATATTATTAATTTTGTCATCATATACTTTCAAGAACGAATTTAACTATTTATCCTTTTTTTACTCAAAATGTACTGATGAATGGACCCTTCTTGTGTGCCTAACATAATCTCTCCGCCTTATGTCCGGTTTATAAAAACTTGGAAGCTATATCTCTTTTTTTATATTATTATTGAGAACTTAGAAGCTATATCATATAGCTTCTGGAATTCCACACGGTATTAAACAAATTCCACAATTACTGATATTCTTATTCATGTAACAACATAATTCAATTTACATTATAGTTAAAATAACTCAATACACCCGACTATAATTCATGCCTTTTAGGAACATAGTTAGTCCTTGAGAATAGTCCCATCCAAGTCAATGAATAATGAGATAAAAAAACAGGGAATAAAAATTGATCCATTTTACCTCCATTTTTTTATAACAAAGATAAAGGAAAGGAGAAAACATGGGGAATAAAAATAATAAAAATGTTATAAAATTTATAGCACGATATTGTAAATATAAAAATAGAATCTGAAAATTTCTAATAAAAACAATATAATTGTAAAAAATAATGATAACAATTATATAATTTATAAAAGAAAATATCCAATCAAGTATTTGACTGAGGTGAGCAATTTGCTTTGACTACAAGGATTAAAAGATGGTTAAAATAAATCCTAATTATTTCAATAGTATACACATAATGCATATAGATAGTTGTGTAATTCTTTTTTCCTCCATCGTCTCCCCGTTCCTTAATATCTCATACAGTAAAACTCTAGCTCGGTATTCGGGTATTAGATGACGATTTTCCCAAAAACATTGAAACCCTTTCAATACTCAATTTCAACTAGACTGAACTCAACAAATGACACCAGAATCTCGTACATTGTACAACTTGGCCACAAGTGTAGCACATGTAAACATCACCCACCAAAAAAGTTTCCGCATAATACTCAATAATTAGACGTCAGGCAGGAATGATAGGAAACACACATGTTGAATAGAGAAAGTCACGAAAGAAAATCATAGACGACTTATCACAGCTTCCACCTCAGAGGGGGTATAAAGATGATATGTTGGAGCCACCTTGGCAATGTCGACATTGTTGGGAGTGACCTAAGATGAAATACAAAGGATATAAATTATACTTTATTTGCCATTCAATTTCAGGGGAGGGGCGTCAATCAAATTGGCAGAACATGCATCTGATTTTATCCTTACCTTCTCTTCCATAACTTGCTTCAAAATGGATAAAGCAATAGTCTCAGCTTCTTGAAGAGTTAGGTCCTGTAAAATGATAAATTAGCACCAAATTGCATTGTTTGCAAGTCATCTTACAGGTTTACAGCATGTTATAGTTCAGTTTAATTTTAAAAAAATTCCAACAAGTTGAGAATGGCATTGCATTAATTTGACAAGCAAATTATCACAAAATTTTACTAACTTATCATTTTCCAAGACAATACACACATGGTGGATATAAATGAAATTTGACAAAAATCATAATGCTTTATAGAAATGTAAACAGGAAAAAAAAAACAAAGGAACAATGTCAACTGAACAGTTAAGTATACATGTTAAGACATGGATATGAAAATATGATTAAAAAAGAACAATTCTGCAGACCATTGGCATGGTTTGTTTTATCTTCTCAAGTAAAATAACAATTAGGTGAACTTGAAGCTGAAGTTTAATTTTTGTGATTCCAGATAAAATGTATATATACTATTTGACTACTATTAACTCTTTTATACATTATTTATAATGGTAGGCATTGTATAGATTAGCATGTTTTCATTCTACTCTACCTGCCCTGCCAAAATGATGGGTATCTCCTGATTTCTTTATGTTTTCACTCTTTTTCCATATTCAAATCCTAGTCAACTATTAAGTTTACTGTTATAAACAGAATATAAGGTTTAGAAACTATCAATATATAATCATTGATACCTTGTTGTATTGTTCTTGCAGAGAACTGTCGGCACCTTCTGACCCTGAACCAATAGCTTTTCCCTTGCATTGCCAAAATGTGCCAGATGGATCAGTGTAATATCTGAAAATCAGAATGTTTCAATTCAGTAAAAGTAAAAGTCCAAAATGAAAAAGGATGGGAACAGGACCAGCACCAATAAACTACATATCATCTAGTTACTGAAGTAATAAATCCTAGGCCAACAAAAACAGAATGCCCATGCTGTGCATTTATTTACTGTTTAAACAATAATCTACATTTGTGTGCCTGTGACATACAGGAATATGAAAATTGTTTACAATTGAGCCTTAAACCCTTTTAGGAATGAGACCTATATGCTATCACTAATTGTCTCCCGTTAAGGTAGAAAAAGTTGCAAGTTGCAACCATGAACTGATTTCAATTGAGAAGCTAAAACATCAATATATACTTTGAGAGTTGAAATAGCAGGGTAGACTAGACAGCTGAACCATACAATTAATTTATGCCACAAATCAATGGTAAGATAAGGTACATTGTTGAGCCTAAAATAACATTCTCTTTAAACCACAAAAGAAGTGATAAGGTGAGACAGTACTACTACATGACTATGAAAAAACTGCAAAGAACATAATAATTCTACTTCCTACTTCCTTTGACAAAGGTAGACAAACTATACAGTGCATTCTTTTAAGATTTTTTTCTTAGAAAATCACTTTAGTAATATGTTAATATGGTTGGTAAGCCATTAGTTTTTTTAGAAAAATTACAATCTGAAAAGGGTCAGGTTTTAATGTTTTATATTATTTTGAGAAACTATAACAAGTAGCTCCTAAAACAATCTCCACAAAAACTCACACTTTACACAATCTTAAAATTACCTTTTTTAGCTTAAACAAGCAGGCTCACAAGAGAAAGAAAGGTATTAAGTGACAACAGAAGAGGATAAGTTATCCTCAAGGAACCAGGGGAAAAAAAGAGAGAAATTAGAGAAAAAGGAATTCTTGGCAAAATTATGTCAAACTTAAAACATTAAACATCCAAGTAGTTAAGAAAGTTGATAAGTGGTTACCCAATACTCTTTGATCATGGTCAACCAGAAAAATTGAAATTGTTCTTGAAATATATTTTTTCCCTCCAGAATTCCTTTTTTAGTAATTTCCCTAATCCCCAGAGAAAAACATAATATAGTATATGTTACGATATAAGGAGAAGGAAGAGTTAGTTAATATAGTTAGACTACTAATGAGTTAGTTAGTTAGTTAGTTAGTTAGAGGGGTTTATTTGATATAAATAGAGGGAGAAGGATAGGAGAGAGGGGGAGGAGATGATCATTTTGTAGATTGAGCATTAGCTCTTTGTGAAAGGAGAAATTCTTTGTGAAGGGGAAACCCTTGGAGGAGAGTTTTCTCCTATTTTCTGTTTTTCTCATTCTATTCAATAAATTCTTCCAAATTCTTTCTTTTCTTTGCCATTTCAACATTTTGGTTCGTAACAGTATACTAGGAACAGCGTCAATTTAAAAAGATGACCGATATCATAAATCAAACAAGTAAACTTTTAAAGTAATCACTGGCTACACACAGAAAATGAGCAAAAAGGACAACTCCATCACATTACCCACAAGTAGCCATTTCCTAATAGATGAAACAATAACTTACAAGCTAGGTCCATTCTCATCATGGCCAGCAATGAGAAGAGAAACTCCAAATGGTCGAGACTGCCAAAGAGAAAAGAAAATGTGAAAGTCAAAATGCATATATCATGATCTATTGCAACAGCAACACTGCTATTTAGTATTTTGTACAAAAGAAAAAAGTTTATTGGCACATGCTACTGAACCAGTCGGTCTGAACTCTGAAGCACCTTACATGAGGAATTACACATTTAATTTTTCTACATTCAACAATTGATGCAATATGAGGATATCTGTACATTCTGAATTTTTCAGGTAAATAACACTTGTTTATATCTCCAATCAACAGTTGCCAAATGCAATATATAAGGCATCAGTTTTTCTAGCAGATACACAAATAAGAAGCAACTTTGTGAGAAATGTTCATAAATTATTTTCCTAGAGTAAAATATGTTTTTGGTACCTCTAAAATTTTCCAAATTTGGTTTTAGCCCTCCAAAAAAAGTGTCCTATTTTCATCCCTCTAATTTGGAAATACTCCATTTTTTATCCTCCAAGTATATTTTCATATGGTTTATAAATTATAACTGTCATAAAATGTTAAGTATAACCACTTTGAGGACCAAAAGTTTCCAAATTAGAGAGTCAAAGTAGGGCAAAAAAATTTGGAAGACTAAACCAAATTTGGAAAATTTTAGAGGGACCAAAAACCCATTTGACCCTTTTTCCTAAATAGACGCAGCATAAGCAAGCAAACAAATAAAAATAGACATGAATACCAAAGCTGAGAAGTTCTTTACCATGGATTCTTCATCACCTTCACCAAAACGCAAGGCTAGATCACAAAGAGCTTGGGTTGTGGACTCAACAGTCATTGGCTCACCATAGGAAAACCTATGATTCTGTGAACAATAAACCAAAACATATCAATCATTAGCTAATCAACTACTTAATATCTGCTATAAGGTTCATAGTACCTGAGTTTCAACCCGTGCATGCTCAACAAGTGTTCGAGCATCAGCAATCAATCCACTCATTGCACATCCTATGTGCTCATCAATTTCCATAATTTTCTCAACACTACTTGGCTCCTGAAAGAGAAGTTTCATGCTTAAATAAATTAAGGTGAACATCAATTTCCATATAATTTTGCACAAGCATGTTTCTTACTTAGTTCCATCAAATTGTATACTGATAGTGATAGTTAATAGTTAACAGCACATTTATGTGTAGAAATGTAACAATAAGATGATAAAAATCTACTAAGATAATTAAAAAGTAAATAAACAGACCAGCAGTGGCGAAGTGATGCGCTTTTCAACTGCAAGGACAACACCCTCTTTCGTCTTCAATCCAATTGCAGTTGATCCCAGCTGCAATCCAATAAAATCCCATTTATAAACACAAATACCAAAAAAAAAAAAAATGAATAAAAAACCTTCTTAAAGTTGTCAACCCTTTTTTTTCTTACAGATGGACCAAAAAAATCACGGAAGAAAAAGATTGGGGAAAAGCAACATACCTTGATGGCTTCGATTGCATATTCAACCTGAAATAAACGACCTTCAGGAGAAAAGGTGTTGACTCCTCGGTCATACTCAGTTCTATTTCACTCACAAAATAAACAAATAAGCAAATAGGAAAAAATACTAATAGATTTCAGGAGAACCCATTTGTTAATTCAATAAAGCAAAACGGAAAAACGCTGAAATACAAGTTTGCAGCAAAAGAGGGGGCGGGTTCACCTTGTGAGAAACATCTTGAATAAGATTCAGTGAAAGTACTGCATAAAATGGTTGAAGAAAAAGAGATTAGAACAAAGAAGGGAAAGAGTAAAAAGGATAGGAAAGGTTTGGGGTTGGGGATATTGGGAATTACTGAAGAGGCACTTGCTTTGCTCCTCACTGGGGTTTGTAAGCATGGCAAGGGGGCAAGGATGGGTTTTCCTTCCCCGTCCCTGATTACTGTTTACCTTTTAACACATTTGTAGATCTAACAATCTAACACTACAATTTAAAATTTAAAACCTAACACTTGAATCAAACACAAGCAGAGTAGAATTTACAATAGTGAGCGAGCTGATATTAATCCAACATTATAAATCTAACACGAGCATGGTAGAACTTGCAATAATAATAATAATAATAATCTAAAAGATTCACCCATTTCCTATTCATGCACCATTCTCTAAAAAACAAAACAATATACGCGAAAATGCAATACTACACCAGATCATAAAACAGAATGACATTGGGTATTTTCAATTTCAAACCGCAAAAATTTCACACTACCTCTCCCCACTGATTATTTTAATTTCTTTTTAAAACATACAGAAGCCGAGACAATCCTTACCACAACAAACCGGGCTATCAATTTCACGAACCTGCTCTCTCACCCTCTGATTTTTTTCCCTCGAAACATATACACGCAAACCCCCTCTCAGATTCCATATCGTTTACACACACCTCATTTTTTACATAACAAATTCAGTTCAGGCATAAGCAGCATCTCTTCACCTTTAAGCCTCCATGAATCAACACATGTACTGAGATATTCACCGAGTGAGTAACCACCATAGCTGGTGCACGAGCTCTCATGTTCGAGTTCGACCAACAAATCACACACTATTGACTAAACGGCATAAAATCATCCAACCAAAGGTTTGACAACAACAAGGTCAACATACAATGAATCAAAGAAGGAAGGGAAATAAAATTAAACCTCAAACGGGGAAAACCCTACCTCGTATTCGATCTGCGAATGCCAAATGGGGGAGATCAGCAGCGAGAGAGAGGGTTGGGCTTTTGTGCTTAATTTTGCTTGTTCAAGGGGCCCTCGCAAAACTAACAAAAATATATTGTAAAAAAGAAAAGGTAAATTGAGACCACAGACCTTTTCTCTTTAACCGTTCGATTTGAGGACTTTATGTGGGTTTTAAGATCGTATGGTCCTTATTAGGATGCCAATGTCCCGTTTTGCTTTTCTTTTCTTTTTTCCCTCCTGATAGTATGTTTGGACTAAATAATAATTTTTTTTTTACAATAAAGGTAAAGTGAAATTTTCTTTTATTTGTTATGGTATTACTATAAATTTGTAGAGTATGATTGATGATTGATAGTTGATTCTCGTGAATTATTCAAAAATATTATAATTAAAATTGGGTTGGAGCAAAATAAAAGGATTTTAAAATAAATATTTTATACAAAGTAAAAGTAAACAATTTTCATAGTTTTTGTCTAGTCATAATTTAAAATTAGTTTTTTTTTTTTAATAAGAACTAATTATCTTAGTTGTTTTGCTCATCTTAACCATCTAAATAATTGGTGTTTCGATGAGCTTTAAGATATTCTACAACACCTCCTTTCATTGCAAAGATAATCCGAAATGTAAAAATACATTTGAAGTTACCCTTTTCATATGACAGCATCCTGCATCCCACAATGCTAGGGACTATTTACTCCATTTTGATATTAGTTATGATCAATAATCACTCTGTTAAAAAGATGTTAACAATCGTTTTCATGGTACATTGTTAGACTCAGCCCTTCTGAACCATTCCTAAGATATTTTCATGGATATTTGCTCGTTAGTCCATTTATCCATTCTTATATCCAAACCAGAAAATTCAGACCCATTTTTCTCGCCTTAAAAAAAAAAATCTAATCATTCATTATCCACACTCGGCCCTTCTCCTACCTGCCTTCATGTAAGCTCCATTCTATTTTTCTACGTTTCAGTTTGATTTCTCATCCACGTTTAGACATAGCCCGTTGCATTGACACACATAACATGACATCTTAATTTGCAACTTCACTTTGAACCAAGAGCTTGCATGAATGATTCTGAATGGAAAGTAAATGATTCCAGTATCGTGGCTTTGGAGAAGTTCAAAAGAGACAGCGTTTATATTGACATAAATGGCAGATTAAGGAACTTCAATCACAAGAAAGTGTCCAGGAAAAAATGTATTATTAACACTTGGAACACAAGTTTGCAAACTAGTTCATTGAAATGTTTGATAAGTTAGTTGTTTTTATATATGGGCAGGTGGTTCTTTGAGAGGACGAGGATGGAAATACGGTTCTGGGTTTGTTTATGGGATTTTCCCTGTGTTGAGTCCACAGCACAGCAGATTCTGTAGTATGTTCAAAAGGGTGTGGAGAGTGAGAGCATTTGGGGTTCATTGGACATGCTTCCTGCCACTCTTGACGCATGGGATGATATTTTCACTCTGGCTGTTCAACTTCGGATGAGGAAACACTGGGATTCAATCATTTGGGTGAGAAACGCATGCTGCTGCATGTCCTGATTGAGCCTTGTCAGGAGGATTATTCACCATTGAATCCATCATGCATTCATGTTCATGTGTCACTTGTCATTGGCTTGTGGATTTATGTTGTCCGTCATAACAGAAAAAACTGTACAGATATGTAGATGGATACTGCTAAGGAGCTCCTATAAGCCAGATTTAATCTGCTATAATTTACTCATAGATGCTTTTGGGCAAAAGCTTCTATACAAGGAGGCAGTATCCACATATCTGCAGCTTCTTGAGGCTCGATGCATTCCTACTGAAGATACTTATTCCCTTCCTATAAAGGCCTACTGCATGTCTGGGCTGCTAGAAAAAGCTGAAGCAGTCTTTTCCGAAATGTGAAATTATGGCCTTGCTTCAAGTATGTTCCTGAATTAACTTGTTCATCCACAAATGCTTAAAAAAGAATATAATCAAAGATTGGGGACTTGACATGAAACGGTTGATATTGAAATGGGCTTGTTTTTATCAAAATGTTAAAATTTTCCAACTCTGATTTTTAGAACCTGGACAATGTAGAATCTTAGTATTCAAAACTCTAACGACACCACCAAGTTATACTAGTATTAGTTTATATACAACAAAATCCAATTAATTGCTCTTTCCCCTGATTTCTGGTTTATGCCTAAGTTAACATGCTGGTTACATATGTTGCAGGAGTTCTATTATGTGTTGGTCACTTGATATCAGAAATACTTATTTTCATGTTGATGGGAGAATAATTTCGATAAGGTTACTAGGAACCTTGGATAGTGAAAAGGGTTTTGTGCCAACTTTACTGTGCAATGACTTGGTGAATATCCAATTTTACATTTCAAACATTAAGGAAGAGATAAGATGTAGAAGGAGGTGATAAATACACTGTATGTATCATGTTTTCAGCAACTTTGGTTTTCTTCTGCATTAAGTGAGGTTATTCCAAACTTTATCATGTAACTTTATTATGGAAAACTTATATGTGCATACATTTATGATAACTGGAAATTTGATCCTTTAAAATAGCTAACCATATATGAGAATGAATAATCCAAGTGCAGTTGTATATAATGCTTATATAACGGATTAATGAAAGGAGGAAATTCTGACCAAGCAGAAGAGATTTTCAAAAGGTTGAAGAAGGATGCATGCAAGCCAACTACTGAGACTTATACCATGTTGATAAATTTATATGGAAAGGTGAGCTTAGTAAGATTCTTTGTTTTCTGTCTAAAATTATACATTTTACATTTTCTGTATGATCTGATCTGATGGATTACAAAATAGGCATCAAATTTTGTTAGTCTTCAACTAAACCAAATGTGTGTAATTGTTGCTGACCTTCGCAACTTGATGACAAATTTTCATATCATAAAGGTTGACCCTTGGTTAGAGCAACCTGGATTCAGGATGAACTGGTGTTAGAAATAATGTGCAAATAATGAATACCTAGATTTAGCATGGAAAACACTTTGACAGACAGTGCAGTCATAACATAATACTAATATTTTTAAAATTTATGCAGGCTGGTAAATCCTTTATGGCCTTAAAATTGTTCCCTGAAATGATGACCCGTAAGTGCAAACCTAATATTTGCACATATACTGCTCTGGTGAACGCATTTGCGAGAGAAGGACTATGTGAGAAAGCAGATGAAGTGTTCGAGCAGATGCAGAAGCCGGACTTGAACCTCATGTATATGCTTATAATCAAATATAAAAAAAAATTTAGTCTTTTAAATTTAAAGTTATTTTTTTAGTTATCCAAATTTGCAAAATAATTTTCTGTTCCCTCTTTATATACATGTTATACTTAATAAAATATGGAAACGTAATCTGAATGGGTCCTGAGACGTAATCTGAATGGGTTCTACAATTTAAACATCAGATTAGGAACCCTGTTTTGAGAACACATGGGGGACTTCGAAACAAAGAACTTCAACTCTCTCAAATAAGTACGCGAGTGAGTTGAAAATGAATTGAAAGTAATAGATAAAACTTGATATTTATAACATTAAATGAAAGTCTTGGATCCTTGATTGTAGGAGTTATTATAAGTGGTGTAAGATAATTCATATCTTATAAATAATTCATTACTAGTATATAAATAGGTACATATAACTTGATAAGAGAATAACAACATTATCATTAAAATTCAAATATATTAATCGTTTATAGGTCTGTCTTTTCACTATATTTCCTTGATATTTTTGCATTCAGATTACAAGAAAATATATAGACTTAAAATTAAAAACTTTAAACATCATAATTATTTATGGAGTCCAAATCCAAATTATAAATAATAAAACAGGAGGCCAACAACATTAGTTATTCATGACGCATGCATATATGCTAAAGGCACATAATGAGCCATACTCAACACCAATGGCTCGGTTGACGAGGGAGCAACGTTGATGCTCTGTATCCTGAATGGGATGACTGATGTGCATATTTGAGAGACTCATCACTCATTAATTGGCACGTCAATTTTATGGATTTTCTGGACAATACATCTACAAATAAGAAATATTAAATTTCCAATTTATGATAACTTTTGATACAAAATATAATTCTGTACATCAAAATCATCATAAATATAAATTTTTTAATCTCAGTTTGACACTCACTATTGGTACATTAGAAGAGGGAGTAAAAAAAACTTTAATTTAAGAAACTAAAAAAAATATAGTTCTAATTTAAAAGATTAAAATTATATTTAAATTTAAGTAAAAATTAAATTCAAGTCCTCTTATTTCTTATTTTCATCCATCTTATTTATTTTTTCTTCCAAACAATCACAGCCTTAGTACAAAATCAGCATTGAGTCTACAACAATATCTTTGTACCACGCGGAACACCTTCCTCCTTATTCCATTTTCTATTTTACTTTTGCTGTGTCCTCGTGTACCACGAGCAAGAGAACACCGTGATAAAATTCTGTCCTATGTCCACCAACTTGTCGCATGTATCCCGTGCTCCCATATTTATAATTTATAAATTTAGGTAAAAGAAAATGTTAAATTGTACTTTATATTATGTTACGTGCTTAATTTTTCTTTGGTTTTCTTTTATTTTTCAAGTTATTTAACTTTTTAATTAATTACTCTTCTCATCTGATTTTGTTTGACATTTTAATGAACAAATTATTTGATTTTATTTATCATTTTACAATCTCCCAAAGGTGAGTTCAATCTCACTTTATTTATAAGAGATATATTTATAATAGATAATCTATAAATATTTTTATTAATACTTTTTGAACTATGAAATCTTTCTTTTGGCAAGTTTTTAAGAACTCACTTAATTGTTTTAATAAAACAAATTACTTATTGTGGAGAGAAAAAAAATATATGTGAAAGAGAATCTAATTGATATGAAAAAAATAGATATATTCAAAAAATTGGATAATAAATTTTATAAAATCTAAAATATTGAATTTGTATTTTTTAATATCTGTATCAAAATCCTTAAACCTAAAAACAAAAAGTGGGACAGAGGTAACAGGTAAGAACCAATAAAAACTCTCTGCTTTAAATTCAAATATGATATGATAAAACACTGCTCATTAGGTAAATATTTAACATATATGATATGATAATAAAAAAATATGAAAACTAAATCTGTATATAGGTGGTCCCTTAAAAAAACTGTATATAGGATTTTTTTAAGAATTTTATTTTCCCCTCTCTGTAAGATTTTTTTTAATTGTAACTTGCACTAATTACTTTTGACTAAAATGTTTTTTTATTTATAATTAATAAATAAAATAAATCCATATATAGATAAATTATGTGATAATA